>JAOVYX010022617.1:0-14404 GCA_035668315.1 Drosera spatulata
CTACTCACTTCATTCATGAAACACATCTTACAGCCTCCTAAGATTATCGAAATACCAGTTTCGCACCAGGGAATCTGATTTTTTCCTCTCAACCTCATTAACAGCTCCCCAAGGCGAGTGACCAATTACAAAATCCAAGCATCTAAATCACATAAACAAGATAATTGGATCCAAAAGTAGACAGAAAAAGACCTAAGTAAGAGTATGGATTTCATCTCTCTGGTTTCAACATTCAGATGCTTATATGCCAGCATGTCAGCAACTATGAAACATAAAGCCGAACATAAGCACTTAGAGGAGAACAAACCTCAGCCACCATACCGAAAATGTAATGTTCAAAACCGAAATCCTGAGACACTAATTGCTTCTAAAAATCAAAAACCAAAAATGCGCAAAACCAATTTCGACAATGCATGTTCAGATCTGAGGCTGAGTTTTCATACCTCGTCGGGGATGCTTGCTTTCTTTCTTCTGTTAAAAGCCGAAAATGCTCAACCGGAGCTTGGTTGCTTCTCACCCCAGATGAGACCAAGCGAAGATCTAACGGAACGTCGGAGCCGAACGCCAGAGAAGAAACGCCGGAGATTTCGTGAACGCCGGAGATATGAAGACGGATGCTTTTCGAATTGTGTTTGATGACTGTGCAGATCTGAGAGAGAACAATTCTGATTTTGTTCACAACATCTAAACATTAGCGACGGACTCCGTTGCAACATTTATTTTAAAAAATAGCACATCATTTTAGCGACGGATTCCGTCGCTAGATTTAAAATAGCGACGGAATCCGTCACCACATGTTAATGACAGAAAGGTACATATATTAGAGACGGATTACGTCGCCTAAAGTGCCAAAAAATAGAGTTTGGCGACGGAATCCGTCGCGAGACTAACCCTAGAAACCCTAAAACCGAATCCTAAACACGTTTTTCCCCTTTAAACGCTACTTCAAATGTGGTTTTGGGGACAAATTTCATCAAAATATTGAATTAATCTCTTCAATGTATAATTCGATTTCCGTTTACAAATTTTTACATTATATTAATATTATAACATCATATATAACATTATCAACTTATAATTTTTGTAAAATATATAAGTGTTTTCTTTTCCAAATCAATTTATGTGTTTTGAGATAAGAATGTTATATTCATAATTCTATATCAAAACATGCTTGTATAAACCATGAAAAACGTATTTTAATTTTACAAAAATTAGGTTTGCTACGGAATCCGTCTTTACCAGTTTAAGAATAAAGCTATAGCGACGTAATTCGTCGCTAATATATGTCCCATTCCTCAACACTTGGCAAAAATTCTTGTCATTTAACACTTAGCGACGGATTCTGTCGCTATTAATAAAAAACAATATCTTTTGCTGACGGAAGCCGTCGCTAAGTGTTAAATAACAAGAATTTTTTCCAAGTGTTTGAGAAAGGGACATATATTAGAGACGGATTCCGTGCCTAAAGTGCAAAAAAATAGAGTTTGACGACGGAATCCGTCGCAAGAGTAACCCTAGAAACACCAAAACCGAACCCTAAATACGTTTTTTCCCTTAAACGCTACTTCAAATGTGATTTTGGGGACAAATTTCTTCAAAATATCGAATAAATCTCTTCAATATATAATTCGATGTCCGTTTACAAATTTTTACATTATATTAATATTCCAACATCATATATAACATTATCAACTTATAATTTTTGTAAAATATATAAGTGTTTTCTTTTCCAAATCAATTTATGTGTTTTGAGGTAAGAATGTTATATTCATAATTCTATATGAAAACATGCTTGTATAAACCATGAAAAACGCATTTTAATTTTACAAAAATTAGGTTTGCTACGGAATCCGTCTCTACCAGTTTAAGAATAAAGTTATAGCGACGGAATCTGTCGTCAATATATGTCTCATTCCTCAACACTTGGCAAAATTTTGGGAGCATTTAACGTTTAGCGACGGATTCCGTCGCAAAAGTATATAATATATACACATGGAATTTTTACCAAACTTATTCAACAGGATTCTAGCGACGGATCCGTCGCTAGTATTAAAGCAGAAATTTATTTTAAATTTTATTGATTTAGAGCTTCAATTTACATTATTTGTGTTTCATATTTTAGCGACGGATGTTGACTTTTCCGTCGCTAAATATGTTTTGCTTTTTTTTTTTTTTTTTGGTAAATATGGTTAGCGACGGATTTCGTCACAAGATTGTAAGGATTAGCGACGGATTGATTCCGTCGCTATTTTATTCCGTCGCTAATTGTTGATTTTTTTGTAGTGTTTTGGGACACGGTGGAGCGCTAATTGAAGTGAAGAAAAAATAATTCAAAATTCAAGCGACCGGAGAATCAACAATCTTCAAGGTTTTTTGTGTGTTCCAACAATCAAAAGGGGAGGATCAATGCTTTCGCATTGACATCATGCAAGGAGTTCCGACATGAGGTAAACTAAAGTCTAGAAGAACATGAGATCCTAATCCAAGGTATATTTGTTACGAACGGGTCTGTAATTATAAACACAAACAATAACAAGTGCATAAAAATAAATGAGACAAAGATTTTTACGTGGAAATTCTTGCGGGAAAAAAACCACGGGCAGTCGCCGACGATGAAGAATGCACTAACCAAATGAGGAAATACTAAAAAACATACACTCAAAATATTAAGAATCTCACAATAAGGGATAGAGATAATACTCTCTAAAATAAATCCCTTAAACCCTCAATGTGTTTTTATATGTATATGTGAATAGTGTTTCTTATGCCTTATCTCTTTCTTCTCTCTTCTCTTCCTCTCCTGCCTTTCTCTGCAGACTTCCCTGCTTCCTTCTCCCTTTGCCTCTTCCTCTTCTTATACTAAGGACAAACACGGACAAGCCACGGACATGCTACGCGGGGAGGACGCGGACGTCCATGCGGTTTGATTTCGAGGCATCACCGTCAATAACATTCTATAAGTAATCTTCATAACAAGGTCGAATGTAATAATGTTGAGTTAAATAAACATTCATTGAGTGATGATGAAGATAAGCTTACTGATGTCCTTTCAAAAAAGTTAGAATATGTTGAGGCCTGTATTGTCTGATTAACGATAAAAAATGTGAACTTTTGTTAGAGATTGGACATTTGAGAAATACAATCAACGTGAGAGTTGCTCATGTACCGTTGGAAGCCTGAGCACGCTGCTCAGATCTGGTTGGATAGGAAAGATCTTTCCTACCGACATCATTCTGGCTTAAATAAACACTAAACATAATCATGAATTAGTATTATCATGTTTCACACTGCCACCACTGGTTCTAGCTCGGCTTCAGATGGTATAAACTTTACGTCTCAACTCAAATTCAATGCTCATATCACTCACATGCTACTTAAAGGCTTTCTACCTCATCTGTAAGTAAACTATTCACTTCAACCAGTATTTCGTGAATGAGAGAATTAGACAGCACTGAGAATTCTGGGTTACTTAGTTTCAGCTGAGAGGCACAGAAATAAATCACATAAGTGTAGTGGCTATGTCAATGTATTCCGAATAACAGTATTATGCAGTCGAGGAATCCAGTGGACACTAGGAAGATTATATACAATGAGGTTTCATCATAAACTGATGACTGACAAACTTGGAGCCCACTGCAAAGATGAAGAGATCAGAGGGTCGAACCGTCAGCATATTGTTCACTGCATTCCCATTTCAGTAATGCATGAAAGAACCCACTTGCTGCATAAGAGATGAGAAAGCTTCAAACCTGCAGAAATGATAAAGTTGACGAGGAAGCTTGGCCGATGCTCATTGTTCTATTGCACAAGGCAAGGTGTGGTTCAGAGACATGGTTGCCCGTAACCTGTAACATCATTTAAAGGGATAATTATAAAGAGATCATTTTAAGGGAGAACCTACGATGACATATTATGAATAGTAGAGTACAGGCAGAACAATGTGAAAATGCCAACCAGAGACATGAACACATATCATTGATTCAAGAATAGATCCCTACCAAAAATTACAACTACTAATAGAAAGTGTTTGTTTGTAACAAACTCGTTCAAGACAAAGAATCAAAGACATGAACCTTGACCATACTGAGGCCAAAGCGGCTCTTTGAGTATGCCGCCAGTCTCAACATATGGTCCTTTGAAACTGCCCCGAACCTTAGTGATGTATCTGAAGCACTTCAATTAGCAATGAAAAACCAAATGCAGTAATGCAGTAATGAGTTGATGGAAATTACAACATTTTGATGAACCTTGGTGTTGTATAGGAGTAGTATACTAGTATGCATATCAAGAGTAGACTTCAATAAAAGTCAAGCCAAGTGTAGTATGAAGAAATGCCATAATGGAACTTACCTGGCTTGTTTGTTAGCCTTTTTCCTGCTTCGACAATTTTTCTTGAGATCCCCTTGAGGAGACACAACCTGGTGTGAGGATACATATGTACTCGGAAGTCCAGTCGCTTTAGAAGATGATTCTCTGATCAGTTGTTCATGTTCATCAGACTGTAGTTAGACTTGGTTACTGGCTACGTTAGCCTCTTTGGTTTCATTAGCATCACCTCCATGCTGGCCAATCTCACTTCCAAAATTTGATTCCATGGGCACCATACTAGTAAAAGAACTAGGATTCTCCGACTTCTTTGACAATGTATACAGTCTGGCTTTGGATCGGATAATCTCCAATAAATGCATCTCTAATTCCATATTGCCTGGGAGAAAAAAGCAGAAACAAGCTTCCAAATGAGGAGAGGAATAGAGAAAGCAATGAAGCAACATAATATGTCTTGGAACTCTTTAAAAGGAAGTACCCAAGACTGAAAAGAGAACAGCCCGTGCAGCCAACTGTTCTGCTTCTTTCTTACTAATAGCTGCTTCGCCAGTATATTTCACACCACTGAAATCCAAAGAAGCCCTGAACATAGAAAGCGGACCCTCCAAGATTTCGATTATATATGATGGCAATTTCACATTCATCTTCGCAGCAAGCTCATTTAACATCGACTTGCAGAAAAGCCTATCCTGAAAGCATGATAATATTAAGACATGCAGATTACAGAAGAAATGTTGATTGTTCTTATTCGTTCAAACAAAACTATCCCTGCATCGCAACACTTTGAACCAATATAACTCTGTGACTCTCAAAAGGATAAAAAAAAGGGACACCAAAATGCGAGCTATCGTCACTTTACATAGCTCGATATCAATGTTTAAGCACTATCGGGATGCTTTTAATTTCACTAATGGGGTGTAGCCACAAGTAGTTCATTTTAATAAACTACTATTAGCTATGTTGAGAAGCATTGCAAAATCAAGTCAGTGAGCAACAAATGATTAATTTACTAGTTGTGATCAACTTCTAGAAAGTATAAACACAAATTCTATACAAGTTTTTACTACTATAACAAAGAATCCTTGCATAATCGTGAGTGATACTTTGCTCAAACTTGACTAATTAAGAAATGAGCCCAAAAGAAAAGCTCTCAAACTTTGCTCAAAGTTGCCAAGAAAGTTTTAACACTATGAGTCCAGATCGAAAAACTTGAATCATTTTACAGTACTATGCATCAAGAGTAAAACACAATACAGGGATAATAAGCCCATCGCAGCTAGAGACTAGGATCTTAAAGAGAATAACATACCTCTTGAAGGTGTGCATATGCTTCGGCGCTAGACTTCTTAGCTATAATGTCAAGTGCATGTCTGGCAGCATCATGTTCAGCAGCTTTTACTTGACTGAATGTATTAGGAGATGTGTAGTTTACACCATCAACCAAAACGGAAGACCTAAACTTGGTGGTGCAGTGCACGATGCTTCATTGATGGTTTGATATACCGGAAAATCAATACGAGCTCTTTGGGCATAAATTACGAGCTGGCACTTGTACGACAACTGATCTGGGGCATACAAATAACCACAGTTCACAATACAAGTTCCCATTTTCATGAAGAACAGAGAACAAGGAATGAAACTATGGGATCAAAACTTGGAAGCAGTCCTGAAGCAAAAATCGAGAATATAAAGGACCAAATAAAGACAGAAAAATATAACAAGTTTATGCATCTGAACAAACCAGAAAAGCATAATGTACAAGCCAGTTTCAACTAAACGTTAGACCCTGGCGCAAAAAGTGTGCTATTTGGCATAGACTGACTTAGTCCTTTCAACCAAACAAAATCATCATTCGCGAGATCCATTTAATTGCAATTCTAGATGAAAGCATCATCATAACAATTACGCATTTCCCACTTTCCAGAAATAAGTCTCACATACGGCACTGAAGTCCATCGTGTGGATAAAATCAACTCTGAAAACATTTCTCTTTACCTAAACAATATCCGAATTAGAGTCAAATAATTTTCTTCTGTCTTATATGACTGGCATTTACCCTTTGCGATTCAAGACAAACAAAAAGGTCGATGGAAGAAAGGGAGATGAAGAAATTCAATCTTAATACACTCCTGTCAAGCAAAGCCCACCAACAGCTGCATTTCCTTTCTAGTTGTGTAAAAATTTGACCCTTATGTGACGCCTTCCTCCAACCTCACATCTTCAAATTACAGTCATCAACATCACTTTTTGATATTTTTGCTTCTAAAACATCAGTTATGATCCATCACCAACATTTATCGTCCTATGGCCCTCACCTCATAAACTTAAGCCTGAACAACGAATCACACATTGCCCCGCTAGTGTAATAATTAGCAATGGAATTTGGACAATCAACATCCTGTTAAATCGGGATTGAAATACTTTTGAGTAGGATATTTGTTATCTTTACAGAAGGAGAAGTGCTCAGATCTGTTACCAATCCTGCAAGTCTCAATGGCATTTTAGCAACAATTCCTCAATCATACCATTGCTATCTTTATATGGACGCCTTCACAAATGGTGATTCTATTCCTACAACAACAACAATTTAGGTATTCCAATCGAGACATGACCGATGGAGTACAAAATGTACGCAGACTTATCTACTGTTGTTGTAAACAATAAAGAGACTGCTTTCTGATGTCAGTAATAACTAAATCCATAAGTTCCATCGCTAACGAGAATAAAACATTCAAATCTCAACCAAAAACAAGAGGAGAAACTTAAAAGAGTCAGAGTTCACTGTCCTGAAGTTCAGTTTCTGAACCTAATTCGTTATTTCAATGGTTTCAGCCGTCGCAAAGCATCTTTCCACTATCAATTGCTCCATAAAACGAAATCTAAACAAAAGAAAACGGGAAAATCAATCAAGTACTCTGTTGCTGTTGATGCTGCGCATTCTCGTTTGAGTGTAGCTGCTGCCACTCTTCTTCTTCTTCCACCCTCATCTTCAACGAGGGATTTTTTTCTGAACACATATGGGATGAATAGAAGTGAGAACCGATTAATATGTGGGTGAGAGATGGGGTTTTTCTGTTGCGATTTTTTTTTTTTGGGTACAATCTGTTGGGATTTTTGTTGGAGTTGAAGTGTGAGCGAAAATTAGGAATGAAAATGGTGTGAGTTGTTGGTAGATGGAATACAATTTGTCATGAAAAAGCAATGTTTGAAGCGTAGGATAGTCAATTTTGAATGTTGATGATCATTTTGGGAAAATATTGCCAACTACTGGCATGACTTTTCACTCATGTGACCATTTTGGCTATGATAAAAACGATCGGTGTTCAAATGGTCCTTGATTCCGCCTATTTATTTGTTTAAACTGCACAAGAGAATGGAAAATGCTAGACATTCCCCTTGCGTTATGGATCAACTTTTCCTAACTCTGTCATTAGAAATTTTATAAACCGTTGATCACTAATAATGAATGAGTGGTCCATATATCATGAAGACGATTTTTTAGTCCTAACTTAAGTATAAATCTTGCTCTTGTTCAATGATGAGTAAGTCGAAAATTCCACTTATCAACGAGGGAGAATGAAAAAAAAAGTTAAAATTATAATTTTTGAGATTAAGATTTCGCATGTATGTTTTTGGGGTTTTTTTTCAATTTTTTATAGTTTTGGGTAATTCTTCTTAGAAAAAATTTAAAAAATATTTATTTGTATTTAAATAATTATAAAGTCATTTTTTTAAAGAAAAAATTTCTTTTGAAAAATTTTTTATTTACCATAAGTGATGATATAAGTTTGTTTTTCTGATTAGAAGTTAATAAGATAATGTTTTAAATATATAAGGAATCAATATAAGAAAAATATGTCAGATGATTGAATAAAGTCATTTGTATTGAATTGCCTTACGGTTAGGATTGGTAGAATTTTTTATTTTATAATATTGTGAGTCACACTGATAACTAGTTATACACCAAGTGTTATATGACTATCCTTGACTAAGGAAGAAAGGATATAACGAGATTAAATAAACCTGATCGTCATGAGATGAAGGAGGTAGGATTCAAAGGAGATTCTGGAACGATCATCATCGATACCCACAACGGTGCTTGGTAATTGCCCCTGGTCGATTGCTTTCTAAGATCGTGCTCTGCAATCCTACACAAGAGTCATGATTATCCTCCACTAATCGAAAACTAAGAATGCAGAAATTAACTAACATCCAATAGTACATGTTTTTCAAAACAAGTCAAGACACACCAGGCAAATCAAAGAGAATGTCAACAGTAACGAGTTTCCCTATGCTTGCAACTATAGTAAATCACCAAGAAAGCTCGGCAAGAAGACGTGCTTTATCCTCCTTTTTTTTTATATATGTATGACATGTATTCTAGAATTGATGGAGGTAGGACACAAAACAATGCGGGATAAATCAACAATAAAAATGTAAAGACACAATTTTTACGTGAAAATGAGGAGTAAAAAATCACAAGGCCGAAACCCACTTCAAAGTTTCACTATCAACGAAATAATGAGTACACAAGGTCGACTCTAGAAAACACTAGAGGTTATAGCAATCGGTAACGATCTCAGCAACTCACAATGATGATATTACTTGGACAAAACTGAAAACTGCCTAGAATTCTGTAGCCCTGTTCGGGATGTAATAACTTAACGCAAACAACTTCAAACAACGCGTCGTTAGTTTCTAATCGAAAATTGATGAGTTAGGAACGCGCTCACCAAATTTCACCTCGATCCGACACCAGATCGACCTCCAAACAATACTCCGAAGTTGACTGCGTAAACCTAAGTTTTGTACCTTAATGTGATAAACGTCCACTGTTCACTGACTGATCAATCCCCTGTTCTTGCTGCGAATTTGTTGCTGGAAACTCTCATGGTATGGACGAGACCAACAACCAAGGCTACTCCGTCGTTAAGCTGATCTCACGCACGGTTTTCTCTCTCTGATCTCACACGATTCTCCAATCACTAAACCTAAATCCCGAAAATATCTCTATTTATATTTTTGTTCACAAAATAACCAACTCAATAAAATCATCCATATAATTAAATATGCACTTTCGACATCGGGTTTTCTCCACAAGGAGTGACCGGACCCAACAAGAATCACATAACAGCACACATTGTACATCATTTTCCCCGAAGGAACATGCTCACTATCTCGTAACACTTACTAATCCATATAGGATGTTTCTGTATGACAACGAATTCTGTTATCAGGTTTAAAAGAATCAATTCAATTCAATTAGACCACAAAAAGCTGGTCTAAATTAGGGAAACAAAGTTGACAAATTAACAAGACACAAGTTTACATGGTGTGAGCACGACAATCACTAAAAAAAAAAAAAAAAGTATTTAATAATGGAAGAACTTAGCGACGGAATCCATCTTACAAACTTTCCCAAAAAACAAAAAAGGTAATTTTTTTTAGCGACATAAAGGTCAACGTCTGTCGCTAAATTTAATAAACTTAGTGACTGTTCCATCGCTAATATTATTGTAATAAATTAATACTATTTAAATTGAATATTTTAGCAACGGAATCCATCTCTAAATTTTTTCATAAAGTTTTTATTACTTAAAATAAAATATTTTTTTTCATAAAGTTTTTCATACTTGGAGCTTGCTTCAAGCCGTATAAACTCTTTTTCAATCTGTAGACCTAGTCCTCTTTTCCTTTCACAACAAAACCCTCTGACTGCTCTATGTATATCTCTTCTTGCAGATCACCGTGCAATAAGGCTGTCTTGACATCCATCTGCTCAATCTCCAAGTCTAGGCTAGCTGCTAGGCTTAGAACAACACGAACGGATGACAACTTCACAACTGGAGAGAATATCTCTTCAAAATCAATCCATTTCCTCTAAGTGAATCCCTTAACAACTAATCTGGTCTTATACCGCGTCTCTGAGTTCAACTCATCATGCTTCAACCGAATACCCACTTGTTCTTCAAGACTTTCCTACCTTTAGGCTGCTTCATTAGGTCGAAGGTATGATTGTCGTAGAGCGACTTCATCTCATCATGCATGGCCTCAAGCCATTTACTCTAGTATTCATCATCCAAAGCCTCTAAATAGGAATCTGGTCCACCTCATGAGTCACTATCATATACTGATCTGAAGGATATCTGGTAAACGGTTTCGGATCTCTAGCTGCCCGTCGGAGCTGAACATCCTGTGGAGCAATTTGCGTAACGTCTGGTGGAATCTCTACTGGGATCTCTAGTTCAGGAAGGACATCATCAATGTCAACTGGCTTTGGGACATGTATAACTTCTGGATCAATCTGTTCCTTAACTTGCATGGGCACATGAGCATGAGGAATTGGATTCGAATCAATCGATTCATCACTGACCTGTGGTGCTGAAATCTTTGATTTCTCAATGTCCCGAATAGTCTGATCTTTCATGAACACAACATCCCTACTTCTTACAACTTTCTTCTCAACTGGATCGTAGAATTTGTAGCCAAACTCATCTTGCTCATAACCGATGAATATACATTGTCGAGATTTCACATCGAGTTTCGATCTCTCATCTTTGGGTATGTAACAATGCCTTGCACCCAAAGACACGCAAGTGATCATACGAGACATCTTTCCCTGTCCAAACTCGATCAGGAACATCAAGATCCAAAATACAGGGAGTAAGGTTAATAACATAAACAACATTATTCAAAGCCTCATCCCAAAAAGATCTCGGTAGTTGCGCGTATGAAAACAAACATCTCACACTTTCAACTAGTGTTCTATTCATTCTCTCAACTAACCCATTCAACTGAGGCGTCTTAGGAGACGTCTTTCGATGTCTAATACCGTGCTGTCTACAATACTCATCAAAAGGATCACAATACTCTCCCCCGTCATCAGTTCTGATGTATTTCAACTTCCTCCCTCACTAAAAAAAGGTGTTTTAGCTACGGATTTTTTCCGTCACTAAAACGGATAAATCCGTCGCTAAAATATATTTGCGACGGATTAACGACGGATTGCTTCCATCACTAAAAACCTCATCGCTAACGTAAAACTCAGTGACGGATCCGTCGGTAAAATGAGAAAAATCAGCGACGGATTGACTTTTTCGTCGTAAAAATCAAATTTTCGGAGTGCACAATATTAGCGATAGAATCTATCGCTAACAAGATTTTAACTTACGACGGATTCCGTAGGTAAAAAGATTTATACTTAGCGATGGATTCCATCACTAAATTACTTCAAACTTAGCGGTGGAATTCACCGCTAAAATATTTAAACTTAGCAACGAAAAAGTATTTAATTTCAGCAACGAAAATCCGTAGCTATTTTTGATTTTTGATAAAAAATAAATAAATTAAAATCATAAAAATCTGAATAAATACATCAACCAAATGTCTCAATAATCTCATCAGTAATATACATAATCCTAAAAAACGAAATACATCAATTCTTTGTATTTACAAAGCCATCAATGGCCAGCTAATCGAATATCCCGTTTCTCTGGAGCCCCGGAGTCATCGTCTAGAGGTGGTCTTGATGAAGGAAATGATCGGCCGGTCTCAGTCTGACAAGTGGACGGATCCCCGCCTATCCTCTTGAAAAGGATGTCCAACTGCTGCTCCATCCTTGCCTGAGTCTGACGAAGGGTCTGGACTTCTTCCTTTAACTGGAAGTAATCCTCTGGAACCCCCGTGCTAGATGCGGAACAAGATCTAGAGGCAGCGCTAAGGGTGGACCGTGGATATAGCTGGCTCGCAGGTGAGCCAATGCCGTAGACCCTCCCCTTGTCGATGCGGGACACCTCCAGGAATGCTCGATCAACCATGGCCTGAGACTGTGTCTGCGCAGCCTCAGGATCCACCGTCTCATCCATCTACTATGAATCATCCACACTGGCTTACAACTTTATTTGTAATGTGTTGGGTTAGCACCAGAAAGTATGCTGTATCATTTCTTGAATGCAACTTTACAGAAATTTTTATGATTTTTGTGATTTTTGGGATATCCTTAAGCCGGGATCTATGTTTATATTAAATTTGGACTTTCCATATGTTGTCGCACTATTTGTGGGTAGCACAATGTCACGGGGTTAGATTCTTGCAACCAGTGCGGCACTCAAGTTACTCGCACCTTCGCTTGAGCTCAGCCTACTCGTCACCTAAAGGTGATGTTTGTGAACGTTAGAGAGTTTGGACTTGGAAACAACCTTGTATTAAGAACACTTGAGAGATTACAAGGCTTTGAGTTTAGAAGAATGTGGAATGAGTTGGATGAGATGAGATGAGATGCCTTGGCCAAAGGACTCACCTCTTTATATACACCTTCATGGAAGGGTCTAGATTTGGCATCTAGACTCTTCCATACTCTTCCTCTCCTAAGAACATACAAGAGTCTTCTAGACTCTTCTCCTATATACAATAATTTCCTAGAAAACTCTACCCAACTCTAGAGAATTCTAGAGAATTCCGGAGAACCCTAGAGTTCTCGAGAAAACTCTTGAAAAATATGGAATTGTCTAGAGAAATGTGGAAAACTATAGACAACTCTTTGAATCGAACCTCTAAATTTAGCCCGTCCGTGACATACTCCTCCACCTATGTCACGAACGTCCTCGTCGCGACGCTCTCGTATGACTCGATCCCTTCCTTGAGTCATCGCGATGAGTATTCGAGTACCCATCTTGCCGTCTTGGTGGGAGTTCTTTCCTGTGTTCCTTCGACAAGACTCGTGAGATCTTCTTTGACACCTCCTTTGCCGCATAAGCGATCTCTCTTTCTCCAAGTGAGTGTGTTCCTCACTTTTGTTTCCCTTTAAGAGTTGCATGGTTGCGACCTTCCTCGCTTGAGCCTTCTTCGCTCGTCACACCATCTGGACCACACAAACTCCATCATCCTTCGCTATGTGTAAAACATTAGCGAAGGGGATTGGCATCGCCTTCACACCTTTGATAAAGTCATTCCAAAGCACCAAAGAATAGTCGTCCATGGGATTGACCGTGAGATCCACCGATCCCTTCCAATCGCCAAGGCGAAGCCGCGTGCCACAGGCCATGCCATCGGTTAGTTCGGCCTTCGAGTTCACCACCTAGAGCATGCCTTGCTCTTTGTTGACCTGAAGTCCAAGTCGCTTTACCTTTTCCTGCGAGACAAAGTTATGAGTTGTCCCGGTATCAATCAAGGTATGGGTTGTGTACGATTCGATCATCACATCGACGTGCATCAACCCTTTTGATGAAGAGTTCTCCTCCGTGGTCTTCATCGCATTAGGGATCCTCGATAAAGACTTCTCCTCCGTAGCCTTCATCGTGCTGGGGTTCCTCGTTGAAGACTTCTCCTCCGTGGTCTTCATCGCGTTAAGGATTCTCAATGATCCCATCTCTTGCACGGGTTCCTCCTCCACCCGAGCAACCATATCCGAGAGAGCATTCTTCTTCGGACACTCCCGAACGAAGTGGGGGCCATCACATAAGAAGCACTTCACCTCTCCGTTGGACTTCCCCGCGTCCTTGAATGTGCTTTTGTTCCACCCTCTTTGCTCTCCCCTCTTTGAGTCGCTCCTGCTAGCAAAACTTGAAGTTGGCTCGATTCCTTCGTAGGTCTCTCCTCCACCTTTCTCGGAGCCACTTCTCGACTCCCTGCCCCTTGGAGACTCGCTTCTCCTGAATTCGATGAAGGATTCCACCGTCGCTATGGCCGTCGCAAGAGTTTGGACGCCGCGTCGTTGTAACTCTTGTTGTGCCCATGGTTGAAGTCCATCCTCGAAATAGATGAGTTTGTTTTCCTCGGACATGTCGTTGATTTGGAAGAGCAACTCCGTGAAATCCTTCACGTACTCTCGAATTGTGCTCGCATGCCTCAACTTCCGAAGTTGTCTCTTGACTTCGAATTGGGCATTCTCCGGATAGAAGTGGAGTTTGAGATCCTTCTTGAAGTCATTCCACTTCTTTATGGTGAACGTTCCCGCTTGAACGTCACCATAACGACGACGCCACCACATAGTCGTAGTGTGAGAGAGAAACATGGCCGCGGTCTTGATCTTCTCCTCTTCTTCTTTGATGCCCAAGAGATCAAAGTATCGTTCCATGTT
>JAOVYX010022618.1:0-14402 GCA_035668315.1 Drosera spatulata
CCCAACCCAAGAAAACAAAAAAGGGTACAATCATCATCCATCATCATCCTCCTAGCCTCCTCCCCCAAATATGGTCCAACTACAAACAAACCAAACCCAAGGAAAAAAAAACCCATTCAAATTCATGTATGACTCCTTTTAAAGAATATTTATAATCCCAAAAAACCCACAGCCGTCGATCAACTCCTCCCAGCACCCAAATCGAACGACTCAGATTTCCTATCACTTTTCCTCCTCAAAAACCCATAAAATTTCCGAAACTCCTTCACCCCATCATGGCACCCGACCGGGCCGGCCTCCCCTTCCTCCTCCCCCGAACCGGCCGGTCCAAGCTCCCCACTCACCGGTCTCCTCCCGGTTTTCCCACTCCCTTGTAAAGCCACAATAACAGACCTCAAAGCCCGGCTCGGGGAGTTCCGGTTCAGTAACATTAGTTCCCCGATCTCGGCCGGATTGAGGGTCGCTCCGGTCTGAAAAATTTCCTCCACTTGATGAAACAGTTTATGATCTTTCACTCCGAGGTAGCTGACGGCCAAGCTCTTGAACCGGTCGAAATCACAGAGCGGAAAGTGAATCGAAACATCCACCCGGCCCGGTCGAAACAAACCCGGTTCGACCGGGTTTAAATTCGTAGGAGAATTCGAGGTCGTCGTCATGGTGAAGATCATGATCCTCTCATCGCAGCACGAATTCGCCACTCCGTCCATGAAATTCAACATTCCCGACACCGTGACGGACACCGCCGCCGAATTCGATGATGTGTTTGTTATGAATCGATCGAAGTCTTCGAGGAGGATGATGGACCGGTTCGTGGTGGACAGGAGGAGAGTCTTGAGATCGGAATCGGATTTCACGGCCGTGAGATCGAGATCATAGACGTCATATCCGACGTGCTTGGCGATGGCGGCGACGAAGCTTGATTTCCCCGTGCCGGAGGGGCCGTGGAGGAGGTAGCTCCGGCGCCAGACTCGGCCGAGACGGTGATAGTATTGCTTCGATTTGAGGAACGAATCGAGATCGGATCGGACCTTGCTTTTGAGGTCCGATTCCATTGCGATCGTTTCCATCGTCGCCGGATGATTCAGCGCCGTCGATCTCCACCGTCCGATTGACCCCGAAACGTTCGAAAAGAGCCGCAGATCTCGTCGCTTCTGCTCGATCTCGTCCACGACGGCGTTGATATGCTGCAAATACGGTCTCAGGATCCGTCTCTTGTCTCGTTTCCGAATCCGAAGAACAAACGATCTCGATCTCGAGCTCGAGCTTGATCGATCAGTATTGGTGACCTCGTTTTTCCAGGTGAGACGAGCGGAGAGGAAGTCATCGTGGACGATCTGATTATCATTCATCGACAACACGATGTTGATGCTGTTTATGTTGACAGAATCAGCTGTTGACGAGAGGTTCGTGAAATCGGAGTCCTCGATCGACTCGAGGGAGTTGAGGTAGACGGAGATTCGTCTGTAGAGGTGGTTGTCGCGGTTGTGGTGTTCGTCGTCGAGGAATTCCGGGATCTTGAGGAGCTGATGCTCGTGGAGCTTGTCGGAAACACATCTCCACCATCGCCGGAGCCTCGCCGTGCGGACTGTTCTTCGTAAGAACAGTCGCGCGACGACGGAGACGACGACGATCACGAGAATAGTCGAGATCACGCCTCGGACGCTCACCATGGCGGCGAATTTCGCCGTCAGGGACGACCACATACTCGGAATTTCAAGGAGTTTCGATATGAGTGTTTTTGTTTCGGTTGTTTTTTGTAATATGAGGATTGATTATAGGAAACTTAGGGATTTGTGTTACTGATTGATAAGTGGTGATATGGTGGTGGAAGGAGGAACATAATGTTACACATTTGATATAAAATGAACAAAATAATCAGAAGACGGCACGGTGGTGTAGGGCAAGAGGAAATGTTTTTGAGGGTTAGTGAGTTTGGGAGATTGGCAAAAGAGGGGAAGGAATGAGAATGGAGAGTTGAGTTGTGTGATTTTGGTAAGAAAATATGAGTTTGAGTTTGGGAATCAGTTTGTATGTATATATAATTTATTGAGTGTCTATGGTTTCTTCATTTGAAGGGGAGGAAAGGCGTGGTTGTTTTTTGTATGGTTTTTTAGATTTGATGAGACTTTGGTGGGGGCAAATTCTCATAGTTGTGTGAAGTTGAAAGTGTGTGCGGAGGCTAGGAGGAGGAGGGAAAGGGGAAGGCATAAGTTTGAGATCAATGTTAAATAAAAAAAATGTTACAATAGTGTTGATGATATTCGAGATGAATATATAAATTATTGTAATCACGTTAGATATAAAGTCCGAGGATGAATATTTTTAGAAGGGTCAATTTAATAATAAGTAATTTTTTTTAACTTTGAGATAAGTGTTTCATATGTGAAGTTATCAAAAAATAATTTTTTTATATAAAAATAAATATAAGATAAGTATTCTGTATTTGATATGTTTTTTTTGATTTTCTTTTGAAGAGGATAAAAAGACGTAATCCGTATCTCTGTTTCAATACAAATGGATTGCTTTCTCTTGTATCATCCTTGTGTCTTTGACAATGAAATTCTTTCCTTGTGACTTGATAAAAATAAGTGCGGTCATTGTCCGTTTTTCATATATTTGGAGTCACGAATCAAATTACCATTCCTTGAGCACCGTAGTCCGTACGTAATAACAGTTTTCATATATTGCACCTTGCTGTGACAGTAAATGATTGACATTATATCAATTTTTTTATGAAGGACATGGAGGACATTATATTCATATTTTGTCATCTTCCCAACTTGATGAATTTTTCAACCGTCTTTATGTTGACAAAATCGCAACCATTTTAGTTGTGGCTTTGACAATGAAAAACTTTTCAGCGTTTGCTTCCTTTGAACTTTGAAACCATTAACCCCTTCAAAACTTCATCTAACCTAGCTCTATAATTAAGAATCAAGTATATCCTTTGCTAATTGAATTGGATTCCACTAATCTCTTTCAAGTAAGGTACAAAAAAAGTTACTATAATGTATCATTTTTATCTTAGATGTTTTCTAATGTCATAAGACATCGAATTCTTGAACTAAAAAATGATAAAAGAGTTGCTTATTATTGATTTAATTTTATTAATTAGTTTCAATTTTTGATAATATCTATCCATAGTCTAATGCTAGACCAGGTGCATTAGATCATGGCATAAGTCTGAGAGGATTAAGATATAAGGAATGCCATCGGCTTGCATTAAACAAATCCAAACTTTTGGCACAAATAATTGAAGTTATAAGGAGACGTTGGACTTGTATTTCAAGGAAGTGAAGTAGATTGACTTTGGCACTTGTAATTGTATTTGTGTGTACACATCCAATGGATAAATTGTGTGAATCAAGAAGTAGTAGTTGGACCAAAGTTATTTAATGAAATTCCTCCCCTGAACGTGAGAACAATTAACCTCGAAATTGTTGTTTCTTCTAAAGTCAGAAAAATAATGTGACAATGATACTGCTTTCTCAAATTGATTAGAGGAACTCTAGCTTAGATGTTGTTTGGATGATTTAAGAGGTCGTTGATGTGTTGATAATCATGGAGCTCATGTATCAATTACCTCTTCAATACATTTGATGCAACTATTATATGTTTTATTCGGGTCTTGAGATCCATAATAAAATAGATCAGCGATAAAATCTTGAATAATTTGGAACTCATTGGCTTAAATTTTTTTGGATTGTCGAATGAGACAGTTCTTATATATATGTTATTCGGGTCTTATTTTAGGGCTACGAAATTCCAGCCTCAAAGTTGGTAGCTTGTTCCCAACACCATACTTCAAAAGTTCCTATCTACTTATCCCTAAACAATCGCCACTTTCAGAAAAATTAGGAGTGCTAGGTTATCTAAAACCTGAATTCCCATGGACAATGGGATTATAACTCAACATGCTGTAGAACCTGTAAATTAAAGCCATTTACATAGATTGCTGTCATAGACTGTTTTCTAATGCAAAACATATCGCAAAACTGATCTTTTGTTCGAAATCAAATGGCGAAAGATTTGATGGTCTTGTTCCTAGTGTTATTGATGTTCTGTTGTCTCACAGCTAGATCGAAGGCTACCGTGTATAATGTGGGAGGTACTTCAGGTTGGGACTTAAGCACTGATCTTGGTTCTTGGGCTCAAGGGAAGAGATTTGTCACTGGCGACGTTTTATGTAAGTGATAATTCGACTCTGGATCGCCTATTAGTTATTCCTTGCCGATTTTCTTATAATCCTGTGAACATGTTATGCTGAGCCTCAGTAGATGACTTTAGCCTAGATAGTTTGTTGTTTTTTAAATCTGTAATGCAAAACGGCCAATAAACTAACTCAATAATCATCACGATATTGATTTTTGGCTATGAAACAGAGTGATGATTTACAACCATTAATTAATGAATGATGCCCTCTTTTTCCTGTTCAGGACTCCATTAACTATGTTACTCAACAGGGTTCCAGTACGCATCATATAACAACGTACGCGAGCTTACCAAGGAAAACTACGACGCGTGCAATACAACAAAACCATTGCAAACATATACAGGAGGAAACACGACGATCCCATTGACACACAGCGGCGATTGGTACTTCGCTTGTGGTAACCAGCTCTATTGCGTAGGAGGAATGAAGCTTCAAGTTAATGTTGCGTCGAACCAATCAGCAACTTCCCCTGCGCCGGCCCCTGCATCTGCCCTGCAACAAAGCGGCTCACTTCCGGCATCTGCCAAGGGTACCAATGTTCCTTCTACAAAATCGTCCTCGTCGTCTCTGGTTTTTCGTTCTCCAGCCGATGTTATGTTACTACCATTATTCATGTTCTTGGCTTGGAACTTGATAGAATCTTGACAAGTCACCAATTCTATCACCTTTGATTTTAAGGTTGGGTATGAGTCTATAATACGTGATGGTTTTTCAAATCCGTCGACGAGAAGAAAAGACTATACATAGTGTACGAATATATGCATAGTTGATAACCTATCAACTTAAATTTGTTAGCAAAAAGTTATAACTAATGTTCATGAATGTGTGTTACTCTAATCCAGCCTCAACTTCTCACTTTTACACTAATGATTTCTTGTAGGCAAGCTTGAGCAACTTACGCAAGTTAAAAAATGCTCCACTTATTAATATGAGTAAGCTCCGCTGATATGATTGAAGAAGATAAATCCAGGTGACCCAGATGTGATCGAGCAAGATAAATCAAAGTGACACAATAGTTAAACTCATGACAATACTATAGTTAATAGATTCTTAGACAAAAATGTCACCTTCAATGAATCAAAAGAATACACGCAACGCAAACACCACGGAGTAGAGATATTCTGCCTCAAAATTCCAATATGCTTTTATTTCTCTTATCATGTTTCTTTCATTTCGTCTGATCTTTGTTTAGATTGCCAAAATTGATCATACATTAATGCGATGATTAATGATTATGAATTTAATATAAGATGTCGACTTCAGATATAACTAGTTGTAAGCTTGCATCTACAATCTTGGAGTTGGAATCTTATAGTGTACAGCAGCACCTCTTTCTCCTTGTTTGGTCAGGTTGACGTTGAAATGTGTATTTCCAATTGTAAATTCAAGGATGTTTGGGAATACTGTGGAAAATTGTAAAAATCAAAATCAATAATAAAAATAAAATAAAAATATTTTGTACTAAAATCAATCAAAAAATAAAAATTGAAAATCATTTTTTTAGTTAATGGAATCTCGAACATTATACTATGATGAATCACAAAACAGAAACGAAAAAACATCTTTTTTTTTTTGTTTTTCTATTTCATTTGTTTGGAAAACAAAAATCATTATCAAATATTTCTACTTCATCAACCAATCAAACGAAAATAAAAATTTAGAAACAAAATAAACACCAAACGTCACCCTTAACGGTTAATAAGATGAGAAGCACAATTGCAATTTTCGAACTCATGATATAAGGTTATAGAAGTATTGTTACTGTTTATATCAAAAACAGTTATAAGATCGTACGATTATGAATCGTAAATCTAGATGATGATGACGAGTTTGTTTGTCAATGACCAATACCAAAAGGAGAAAATAACAACCTTGTATTGGATATTGTGCATGTGTTTATGAGATGAAGATGTATTTTGGATCTTTCCTTGTTTATAAGCTTTTTACATGAAACAATGATAACTTTGTTTTCTAGGGATTTTTCCTAGAAAGATATGATATTCTACATAGATGACATCTAACCACATATTTTTATCTTGTTCTATACATCTTCGTATTTATTACTTATCCACAAATAATAAGATATTATTTTTATGACCATCAGTATGCTCCCAAGTTTTTACGCCGAGTTATTCCAAGTCGGTTGTAAAGCTTGTTTGTCCATGTCCGAATTAACCATACTCTGATTTGGACGGTATCTTTCTCTTTCTCTCTTTTATTTTTCTACTGACCTCGATCGAGAGGATGTACCTCGGTCTTTCGAGGTGACTGGTTGGTTTCTTCAAACTTGATCTTCATGGTTTTTGAAGAGTAATTGTTTTTCTCGACTTACTCTTTTTTCAAAGCTAATCAGTCAGTCGATTAGTCTTTCTTGGGACTACTCACTGTCATGATGATTATAGATGACGATTGATGATGACAGACTGTTTTTTTTTTCCTCTGAAACGACATTTTCGAGTGGTTGAGGTTGGACAAGTGGCACGGTTTAAGCCCTTGATTTCGACTTAATTGGACGTCTCTAGATGATTCTAGGTTTTCATTCTCCTTGTTTTTTCTCCCATAAATATGGGTCCTGGGACTTTAACCTTCCCTTTCTCTTTTTCCTTCCGTCGTCATTCTCTCTCAAAAGGTTTTTGCTTGCCGTCGTCGACTTTTTTTGATCCGAGTTCAACCTTGATCTTCAGAGTCTCACTTTGTCCAGGTTTCATTCTTTAATAATCCCTATACCTTTTGATGATATGTCTTTTGAGGATCCCCATCATTCTTGTGAGATACCTGATGTGGGTCCTTCAGGACGTCCGAGTTTATCTACGAACTCGAACAATGAAAGTGATTCCTTTTCTTCCTTCTTTGTCGAGGTAGAGCCTTTAAGGCCATGCTTGGTACCAAGGATAAGGTAGGATGGGATTATTTCATCCCCCTTTATTCCATGCTTGGTACGATTATTTGCGCCAACACTAATAATCCCCATATTCCGGATAAGCCACCTAATTCCTTCACTAATAGTGACACCCCCTGATTTTCACTAATAATCCCCTCATTAGGAGTCAATGAAATTAGAATTTTTAGGACAATATTACCCTCAATAATTATTGGAATTTTAAGTAAATCCAACTAGGTATCAAATATGATAAAGAAGCCAACGCCATTTTAGGAAAAAAATAAAATAATCCCGACACAAATGAATTGTACCAATCAGTCTTAAGAATTAATGTCAAGATTGGATAACATAATCCCATGTGTACCAAACAATGTTTGGGTGAGATAAATAATCCTGGGAGAATGAAGGGATTATTAATCCCCTTATTGCTAATCCTGCCTTATTCTATCCTCGGTACCAAGCGTGGCTTAAGCGTAATTCAGCCTTTCCCCTTTAGTGTGATCACCAGTTTTTTCGACATGACCAAGGAGGACCTCAGCAATTGTAAAACCTCAAAAAATTGAGAGCAAATAAATATTAATGAATAAAACCTCAGAGATAACCACGGAGTTTCTATACATAATTATCTTTTCACGCATTCATCCTCACTACCAGCAAACAAGACATAACACACACCATGTAATAACACTTCACAGCACTCAATATTTAGCACACAGTACACAACAGTTACAGTCAGTGTTTTACGTCAGTCATATTTAGTGACTACGTCCAAAGATTCCAATGCATATTATTATACTCACGATATAGTAACACGTATCGTCACACATAATAAATCTAAATGTTATCTTTTACCACAGTTGTTCACATGCACATGCTCCGTCTCGTCCTTAAGTGATAATGAGTAGCGTCTCCAAGTCCTATAATGTAATAGGATAGACGTATTAAGACACACCCTTATGAATGATTGTTCACGTTACGGAGTTAAGCATATTTGTTCGTACTTTTTGAAAAACTGCTATATAATATTATGTGGTGGTGCCAAGATTTGAGAAAAGTATTTGACACTTATATTGATAGTCCATGATGATATTTTTACGTATTTATCATAATTATAAGTGTTTGTGAACTTTTAGAGTTGTTTCGGGGTCAAAACGATTCATTTCCGGATTCTGTCCAGCATGACACTTCAACACGTTTAAATCTATAACTTCTTATGTATAGTTTCAAAAATCATTTCGTAAAATTCTACATAAACTAGACTCCATTATATTTCCAGTGCATTAAAGCTTCCCTCATAAAACTTTACCAATAATAATAGTTAATTAGTTCAAGTTTATATTTTTTGCTAATTTGAACAGTTTGACCTTTGTTCACTAATCAGCTCATGACTCCTTATATACTACTCCAAATCTGGATTTTTAAAATGTTTTGGAAATTAGACTTCAATAAATTTCTATTGATATAAGGCTCGTTTTCTAACTGTTTCTGTGTAGTTCCAGATCAAGTCACAAATTCAGTTCTGTAACCAATTTTTTACAGGTTGATATACCCATATGTTTTGATTTATATCATGAGATTCAGAACTTTAAATCATAATCTATGAACTTCACTAGAAACTAAACATATGAAACTTCAATATATATTAATATCAGAATTTATAACAGATCTTATGATATCCCACAAAATTTTTAATATTCAAAAAGCTCACCATTACTTACCAGTCGGATGGATGTCTTGTGAAGTGTTGTTTGTTAAAATCAATTTCTCGTTGTCTTACTCCTCTCCGTGTATGTCATCTCATCTTCACCTTATTTGTCTTCTTGATTCCAAGGCATGATGGAAGAAGTTGGGGAGGAGACGAGAGGAGATGGAGAGGAAATGGTGAGAATGATGAAGAGAAGTGTGGTGGGTGAAGTGGAGGAGGAAGTGGCCAGGGAAGTGGTAGAAGGAAGTAGAGGAATTAGGAGAAGAGGAGGGAAAAGAAATATGGTGGGGATTTGAAAATAAATTCCCACATATTTGTATGACAGGGTTTAATTTATCCGTAATTAGTTTATTTTCGTCATAATTTCGACAAACAAATTTTATAACCCTGTCAAATAAATTATGACGTTCAATAATATATGATTTTTATTAATAATTTAAAAATTAAATTATTTTAAATTTTTCGGGTCTTTAAATTAATAGAAGGAAGTTATGTCAAGAGATTTGGTGCTATGACTTAAGCCAACAGTGGGGACACCCTTTACATTCTTTCCTCCTTAAAAAGGTTTTGTCCTCCCAGAAATCAAGAGAATATAGGAACTACCATTAAATAAATATGGTATTCCTGATGTTTCATGACCTTGGTTACGCTTTGTCACGACTGTGATGCGCACAAAAAATCAAACAGTTCAATAGCCTTTGATAGTGTCATGACCATGACAAGGGTCCAATAACACTCCTAACCATTATCGTATTCAAAATACCCACTAAAATAACCCTCAAATCGCACTGGATTTCAAATAACTCTTTATTGATATCACATAACCTTCACCCTATCAATTACGACCGAGTAAGATCAGTGTTACAATTTCTAGGTAAAACACTAGTGGAAAGAAAGCATAAAGCATCAGAAAATCCAAGGTTTCTGGCATTGCAAAGAAGAAAGCCGCAATGCAACCTACGGTGACCATTGACAGAGAACATAGAGGTACCACGAATAATATCCAGTATAGGATCTTCTTGATAATCGGGTGCATTGTGAGTTATGGTTGTGATGAAACTCTAAATTGGTGAAGATTTCACTAAGGTTTCACCTCCTATTTATAGTACTTGGTATTTAGGAAGGGTCGAAACAAAATCCATGGAAATCTGGATTTTGAACTATGTGTGATGCATTTTTCACGTATGGGGGACTTTGCGTAGCAAATACAAAGGAGATTTGGATTCGATAATCCAATCTTTACACGTGATCTAAGATCTCGTTATCTCTTCGTTGATTTGATCATTTATTGATCCATGTTAAACTCAAACTCAATTTTGTTTCTTCTAGATAACCATCACAATTCAACTCCAAATATTTAGAATGAAACAAAGGAAATAAGTTTGATAACAGTACCAAATATAGGATATAGGAATCCTTGTTTATTAATCCAATAAGTAGGCATATGTTAATGCTTCTGTATAACAACTTTGTATTGCGTTTATCATGTTAATCATGTTATGTTTCTGAAAATCCTGAATCTTGATTAAGAAAAAATCCCTGTAATTATCAATGACTGGGAGGGTTACGATTACATGATTTGTTAGGAATGGTCTAATTAACCCTGATGATTCGTAATATATGATAAGTGTTGGCCGTGTTTGGTTAAAATTAACCGTCCTGGATCAACTGTAGAGATCATTAAACTTGTTTAATTGTTTCTAGTATTGTCATATTAGGTAACTATATTAAATTTTTGTGGTAACTCCTTCAATGTCATCAAGTTATAAGAGTCACGAAAATTAATACGACATGACATATAATACATGAAGAGCCTTAAAAGCTTTAATAAATGCTAAGGGTTATGAAATAAGCTCTAACTTGATCAACTTGAATTATTATTCTGTATAGATATAAAATACGCACTAGAAAGTTTTCTTCCGAAACTGTCCGTAAAATCTCTCTTCTTGGAGCATTTAGAGGTGTATAAGTCGAAACCATTGATTTGGGTCTCCTTTCTTCTCTTTTCCTCTGTCGTCTATCTCTATCTTCCCTCCTTGCGAGCTGTCAGGTTTTATCTCTGTTTTTCAACTCGGCCTAAGAGTTAGGTCGATTTTTCATTCCTTTTACCCCTATCTCAGGCAACTAAAACGGCTTCGCTATAGTCTCATGGTGATTTTAAGTTCAATTGATAAAATAGGTCGAAGTTTTCCAACCCATTGATGAGTGCGTCCAACTTTAACTCTTGGCGTACCTTTTCTGTCTTTATTGCTGCAAAATTGAACCTTTTTATGTAATCGGAGAGTTTTTAACCCGGCTTTTGAAAAAATTGATCTCCTTTTCTCGGCTACTTATGAAGTGTTTTGTGAATAGTTTCAATAAATCTGCAAACGAATTTATGCATGCTAGAGGAAGAGAGTTGAACCATGTCCGAGCTACATCTTTGTGAGTTATAGGAAAGACTTTGCATAAGATCACCTCATTGGACCCATAAATATCAATGATGGACTCGTAATTTTGTATATGTGAATTTGGGTCTGTGGTTCCATCATACGTCTCTAGTTGTGGTATCTTGAATCGTTTTGGAGAGTTCCCTAGAAATATCCTTCTAAAAAAGGGAGAGATTTTCCTTCCTTTATCCTTGTCTGAGTTGCCCATTTTCCTCTCTATCAATTGTTCGATCATCCTTTCCAAATCTTTATCGTTTTATACGATTGGTCGTCAATCTTCCGAGCTAACTTCTTCTTCTTCATCTAGTTCGATTCGGCTTATCGGGTCGGTTATGAAGGTCCTTTGACTCCTCCTAGGGTTGAGCGTTAACTCTAGATGTGGATCGCATGGCCCGTCCTTGGCAGCTCTGGTCTCAACTGGTCCTTCTTTGTTTAATCCAAGTGATGAATTTAAGGTAGCCGGGTTGATGGTAGTTGCCTTTTTAATCGTGTCTTCCACTAACTTCTGCATCTCTTTCCTAAAGCTTTCAAACATAGACAAGATCCCATGAGGAATATGTTCTTGTTCGTTGTTACCGAGTTGATTTCGAACTTATAGGTCACTCGGAGTCGTGCTCCGACTTCCTGACATTGGAGGTCTCTGATATTCTGAACTTTGGGGTCCGTTTTTCCTAGGGTCGTTGTTAGTCTGACTTCGAGTCTTTTGTATCATTGAATCAGAAAGTTTCTACCTGACGCTCTAAACTGTTTGTACCAAAAACAGTTATAAGATCGTACGAATATGAACTGTAAATCTAGATGATGACGACGGGATCGTCTGTCAATGACCAAGACCAAAAAAAAAAAAAAAAACAATAATCTTGTATTGGGTATTGTGTATGTGTTTATGAGATGGGGATGTATGCCCTGGATCTCCCTTTATTTATAGGCTTTTTACATGAAACAATAATAACTTTATCTCCAAAGGAGTTTTCGTAGAAAGATATGATATTCTATATAGATGGCATCTAACAAGATATTTCTATCTTGTACTATAAATCTCTCTATTTATTACTTATCCATAAATAATAAGATATTATTTTTATGACCATCAATTACGAATCAGACCTGAGAAGTCGATGGATTCGAGTACCGCAATCAACACGAATAAAAAACGAATTGCAACAAAAAAGTAATGATCAATACGAATAAGAAATAAATTACAACAAGAAAATAACGCAAGACAACTTTGAATCAAAGAAAGTGCAAGATCCTCAATTCTCACACTCACGATTCAAAACTCAACCCTAGAGCCAACAATGATCAAACCAGAGCTAAATGGAGCTACACTGTTGAGTTCAAATATTTTTATGATGAAATTGGTTGAACCAATTGATCTTAAATATAGGATTATGAGAAAACATAAAAAAAGATAGGCCTTTCTTTTTGATATCAGAAAATAAAAAGTAGAGTGCAATACCCAGGTCTTCCCTAATCTCGATAAAATGACTCAAACTTGGAAAGTCATTGTTTTGGTGATAACTCAATTTTGTTAAGTCGTTATTGTTTATTCTATTATTATTATTTTCGACTAACAATATATTAAACAAATATAAAATTTTTTATCATAAAATCAGTTTTTCTTGTTTTGCGGTTATAGAAAGTTTTGGAGACATAAGCATACAAAAAAGATTTGATTGTTGTCAAAAAGAATATTCGAAATCCAACCTATTAATTTCTAAAGTTCTATAAAAGGAAGACCATCAACAGAAAATACAATATCAATTGTCTACATCAAACTTGTTTATCTACTTTCAATCGAAGAATAAAAGAATCCATCTACTATCCACAGCAGTTCTTCCAGGTTCACAACATCCACAAGCCAAACCTGACCATTCTTTTGTGTTTAGGAGCTGTCTCGTAACAACAACACAAGACGAAGAGCTGTTGATTGGCTGAGCTATTGATCAAAGATACTTTTTTGGTTTGAGATGATTAAACTAGAGGAAGACCTAGATAAGATTTAACACACGAGATTGACGTGGGGAAAACCCGATCGTCGAGAGAAAAAACCCCACAAAAAATAATCCATTAATCAAATCCAATGATTATAGTGAACATCTCTCTCAAATTCACTCAATTTCATCTTTTGTTTCGCTCAAACCTTAGAGAAAGCATCTCACAATCTCGATGACAATCCACCCTCTTCGATATACAACTAAATCTTATATAAGACTATTTATGGACTTATAAATAAAGAAGATACACCAAACTCCGATCAAATCTTACATTCTGTCCAAAACATTGAACTGCCACGAAACAAACCCGGACGTGACCAAGCCCACGCCCTGACGCTTCCAACTTTCTCCAGGTTCCATGTTTTCATGCAACAGTCCGCGGCCGGACGCTTCACATTTTCTCCTGGTTCCATGTTTCCATGCAACAGCCCACACGCCCCGGATGCCATATGTGCTTGTGCTCGAGCGCTTTGAATCTTCTCTTGCATCTATCATCTTACGTCGAACTGATTTGTCACCTAACTCTTTTACGACGATTGTAACAAATATGTATCAATACATATAGCTCAAAATTCTAATAGTACACCGATCATAAACGTATCTGATTGCCCAAGCATATAACGAAATTAACTTATCATTAGAGACTATGCATTAATTTTTTTTAGCTTATGTTATGATATATTATGAGATACAAGTAATTTCCATAATTTTTCATATCCTAAACGTCACTTATTGTTTATACATGGGAATAGAATATTCCTATAGGATATATCTTAGAATTGGACTCAAACTTAGCTAGCCACCAAAAATGACAAGCTCAGTAATGTGTGCGTCATCTGCATAACCAATCATATACTTTTGCTATAGTTTATGATCAAATGTGTGACTGGAATGGACAAATGCAAGATGATGTGACACGGTTAGCAAGTTGATGATTATCAACAGTTTTAATGAGGTCCACACGTAGCATGGTAGCAGCATTTGGTTGCTATTTTCATCCGGGAATTTGACTTGTTAACAATCTTAGCAAATTACTACTGATCATCTCCTTCATTTTCATCCTCGTATAAAAATGTCCAATATACGGCAATCCCATTACCCACTAACATTCCTCATCAAATTAGTTCATATCCCACATCTCACACATATGAGGGATAGTTGTGAAATAATTAAAAAA
>JAOVYX010022619.1:0-14401 GCA_035668315.1 Drosera spatulata
TGTAATGACAACCGGCCAAATCTTTTTGTGCCTTTTTTTTTTTTTTTTTTTTTGTCTTTTTGACAAGCGTTATGCCTTATCTTTAGTTGTATCATGTATGTGACACTGATGTTCTTTTCACGCTGTAACAGGGTTATGCTTGGGAAATCACAACTGTTGAAGGAGGATACGGTTTGGATAACATACTCACAGACAGAAAGTTCGTTCTTAGTGGTAAGAGTGATGTTTGTGTATTTGTTATGGTCTATTGTGTCTGAGCTTATTCAAGGGGGAAAGGGACCACTCTCTGTCCCTTTTTGTTCCAATGTACAATTTAACTGAAGATTCATGAATTAGTTTAGGCATCACAAATGGAATTGACATGGACGAGTGGGATCCATCCTCTGATGAACATATTCCGGCGCATTACTCTGCTGATGATTTTTCTGGAAAGGTAGAAGCTAATTCATGCCTCTTTAATTTTCGAAAATTCAAATGCTTAGCTTTATTGACCAGCTGTGTATCGTAGGTTCAATGCAAGATAGCATTACAGAAGGAGCTAGGTCTTCCTCAAAGGCCTGATGTTCCACTGGTGAGACGGAATCTAGCTGTACCCTGCGAATAAACACAATGCTTCATTTCTTCTAAATACACTCATGGTTGATTCCTGTAGATTGGATTCATTGGGAGACTTGACTATCAAAAAGGTATCGACTTAATTCAAGCTGCTGCTCCTGAGCTTATGCAAGACGATGTGCAATTTGTAAGTGGCACTGCTTTTCCATTCTTTTTTTTTTTCTTCCTTTTTTTGGGTAATTTTTCTCGCCTTTGTTCTTTAAGCTTGGTGATTTTCGTGGCTTTGTTGGATCAATCTTTGCATGACCCGGCAAGACTTATTGTGTATTTTCTCTCAGGTAATGCTTGGATCAGGAAGCAAACACTACGAAGACTGGATGAGAACAGCTGAGTCCTTGTACAAAGACAAGTTCCGAGGTTGGGTTGGATTCAATGTTCCGATTTCACATAGGATAACTGCTGGGTGAGCTGAAAAAATTGTGTGCTTTATTTTGTAGGAGTAAAGTTGGTGCTGTAACAACCTAAAATTGAGTCTTGTAAGCAAATCTTCGTCATGGGCTATTTATAGTACAAAATAAGAACATCTGAATAAAATGCAGAACAATTAATGGATCTGATTTGTTCACACTTCACAGCATCCAGTTCTGTGCTGTTACAGCACAATCATTAAACCCATTTTATCTGAATGATCTATCATAGATAATGTAATGTATTTAATGTATTCGTTGAACAGGTGCGACATTCTTTTGATGCCATCTAGATTCGAGCCATGTGGTTTGAACCAGCTCTATGCAATGAGATATGGGACTGTGCCGGTCGTTCATTGCACTGGTGGACTTAGGGTGAGCTGAATTTCGATTAGAAGGGTTATCTCTTCACCATTTTGCTAAATCTTATTGATCTGGTATTGCTTTCACTGTGTTTAGGATACTGTGGAGACTTTCAATCCATTTGCAAATGAAGGCGAAGGTGCTGGTACTGGGTATGCACGCTTTTCTTTGATGTTTGCTAGTGCCGTGGTGATGAAAATCAACATTTTCTAGTTTAGATGGTAATATTGTATTCAGCTCACTTTTCCTTTGTGCCATATTTTGTCAGATGGGCGTTTTCTCCATTGACAACCGAAGCCATGCTAGCGGTATGTCCTCTACTTTTCATATGCTACTATCAAAATGGTCCGCAGTCATTTGACCCATTCCGGCTATGCAAATGGATTTGGTTCCAGATAAACTTGGGAGATCGATCTAATCATCTAACACATAGTTAATGAACTTTACAGGCCTTATGTACTGCTATAAAGACATATCGGGAATACAAACCTTCATGGGAGGGATTGATGAAGAGAGGCATGGAGCGAGACTCATCGTGGGAAAATGCTGCACTTCAATATGAGCAAGTGTTCGAATGGGCATTCATCGATCCACCGTATGCTCGGTAGCCAAAGTTCTCATCAATCTATTAAGCTCAAACTGACAAAAAGGAAGCATGACGAGTAGACCACCAGCTTTGGCTCTTTGCTTTCGTCCCCAAAGTTGTCTGATTTGCATAGAGGAGGAAGTTGTCCAGGCGATACAGGAATTAAGTTTTTCGTTTTTTGATTTATGAAACTAGATCTGTAACACGTACTCCACTGTCTTGGTGGTGGTAGGTTTTTTGCCAGTAGATCATACAGGAATGGTGCTGTGCAGAAAGTTTGGATCTTTGATTTCAATACAAGCCGAAATTTCTTTATATTATTGACAGCGAAAATGGGAACGCAGATAACCAACAGAGAGGAAAAAAGAACTGAATTTTTGCATAACAGCAATCATGAGAGGAAATCCCATTTTCGTCGTCGATTGATGTGAAGTTGCCCACATCAATTCCCATATGAATCATCCCATGATCCATTCAATTTGATGCAAATTCATCGATGATTTCCGATCCAGATCTCATCAGGTATGCCTGCATCGCCCACAAATCTTCAACAACGACGACGATTCTCTTCGAGTTCAACTCGGATGACTCGTCCCTTCAAACCCTAGCTCACCAATGCCTCGATCATACCCCACCCCACCACTCAATCTTCTCCCACACGGTCCTTAATCGAGCATTCACCTTCTTAATCGAAGACCTTTTGTCTTCTTCGCAATATTCGATGAGAATCTCGACTACCCCGATCGTGTTTGGCTCCTCAATCAATTGAAGGACACCTTGAGGGATCAAATTGGGAAGGGGAAATGGGGTGTGGGGTTGATTTCATCTCGTATTGTTTACAGGGTGATCTGGGTCATGTGTTTGATCGATTGGTGTCGAAAAGTTTGGATCTTGATGAATCGAATAAGGAGAATAGTGGGTTGGATGATGGGGCCCGGGAGAATTCTTCTTCGTCTGATTCAGTGAAGGATGGGAATGGGATGGCGATGATGTCGGCGCCATTGCTGGGGAATGCGGGAGATGGGTTGAAGAAGAAGAGGAAGTTGTTTGGGGATTTGGGTTGTGGAGATGTCTCTGTTGTGGAGAACAAGGATGATTTGTGCAATGGTGGTGGTGGGATCGCGAGTAAGGAGTTGGTGGCTTGCCAAAAGACTGTTGGTTTGTGTCTAGGGGGTGGCGGCAGGCAGCGGGCGAGGAGGATTTGGAGAAAGCGTATGTGGGTTGTGTTGATGGTTGATTTGGCTATGTGTATGATCTTGTTTGGGGTTTGGCTCTGGATTTGTCAAGGGTTTCGATGCCTGGATGGTTGAAACGTTTTGGTCCTGCCAGGTTTTGCTTGCTCATTGGAGTTTGTTTGATCGTTTATATGAGTCGCTGAGATACCTGTACAAGTTCATGGATCCGAGGGATCTATTCTTTGGCCATACTTCTTTGTTTCTATGAAGACATCATCTCTATTGGTGCTGCGGAGCATCTTTATATAGTTTCAAAATATATACTTCTGTTTGCTTGATTGTGGTCGGGGAGGACTGTGGATTCAGCATTGTCATATTGACTCAGTGTGTTTGGCTTCAATTCGGGAATTTCTGGTCATATATCATAATTTCCAATCGCTTCATCTTTCATTTGCCGGTTTGCCACTTCTGGATCGAGCTTCAGTGGAGTTCTTTGATCTTTCTCTCATTCGTACAAGGATTCTGCGTACATATCTCTTTAGAGGTTGCCTGCATATTTTGGTGGCACCGATTCATTTATCTGATTGTTATTTCTGAATTTCACACTGTAGCTTGTTTATTCGGAGTATAGTTGGTTTGTAACTCCCGAAGGGTTTGTTGTATCTGAATTTCTCAATATAGCTTTGTTCTTCGGACTTTTCATAGTTTGTAATTCCTGCGATTGTCGTATATAGCCAATTTTAATGCTTCTTTATGTTTCTTGTGATTTTGTGGGATATGTGGTGCTTTCATGGCTTCCTGTTTCATGTGAGGAAACGAAGTTTCATCTCGCAAGGTGGTTCTGGATAGAAGAACTGCTCAAGGTATGTGCATCAAGTCATCATTTTTATGACGATGTTCGAACCCTCTAAGTACGTTATTCTAAACTTATTATCCTAAATGCATCTTGATGGCCAATTTGTATTGTAATGATCTCTAATGCTAGAGCTGGAAGCCACAGAGGTGAGCTCATAGCTGCTTGGTGCTGCAGCCAATGCCATGACTGCTTATTGTAACCTTTGGAAGCGTGGCTTTCAAGTATGGAGGGAATATTATCCAGATCAATAAAAGTAGAGCACGAAACAGCTTCAGAGAAATCAGCGTGTATGGATGAGGCAAAGTTCAATGCGGAGCGCAACTGTCAATCTCAACATAGGGCGAAAACCAAAAATAGGTTTTGCATGATACATTGTTAAAGATATTTATCTACCATCACGTCTTTATTTGTGATTTTGACTATTATCAGTTCTTAGCGTCAAGTTTGCTGATTTCCATGTTCTTCTTCAATGTGTGTGTCAGTGCTGATAAGATTTGCAGATTTCATAGCTGTGAGATCCATGGCATGCGTTTTTCCGAGCTCTTCAATATTCAATCGTCCAGTGCAACAGCAGACCGTGAAGAATGTTTCATACGCCTTTTCCTGTCAGTATTGTCGAGATTCAATCATGCACAATTGTTATCTGTCATTCCATTCTGTCGTTCTCAGCCTTAAACCAATTTTGGAGTGTTTCACCATTTCAGGTCAAAAGCTGATCAGAGCAATGGCACCTCCAACTATCTCAGCTCCCCAGAGGGAGACGGACCCTAGGAAACGAGCCGTGATTACTGGGATGGGACTCGTTTCTGTCTTTGGGTCCAACGTTGACACCTTTTATGACAGACTTTTAGCAGGGGAAAGTGGCATCACCACAATAAGCCATATTGATGTATCGGATTTGCCTGTTAGATTTGCAGGATGGATACATGATTTCTCTGCTGAAGGATATATGAATGCAGAGACTCACGAGCAAATCGATAGCATCAGCAAGTATTGCTTGGTTGCTGGCAAAAGAGCACTTGAAGATGCATGCCTTGGACCTGAAGTAATCAAAACAGTAAGGACCAGTCCGGCATCTGTTCTATTTCCGCTTTCTGCATTCTCTGAGTCATTTCTCTGTTGGCGGGCAGCTGGACAGAACCAGAATCGGAGCATTAATTGGTTCAGGAGTTGGTGGGCCGAACATATATGGAGCTGAAACTCTAACATTTCTTGCCCATGGATATAAGAATCTCAGCCCTCATTTCATCCCTCAAATCACAGCTAACGCGCCATCAGCAATTTTGGCTATTAATACTGGTCTTATGGGGACTACCTACTCCATAACAGCCGCATGCGCAACTTCTAATTACTGTTTCTACGCTGCTGCGAATCACATAAGAAATGGCGAGGCAGACATTATGCTAGCTGGTGGCACAGAAGCTGGTATAACTCGCCATGGTTTGGGTGGTTTCATAGCTTGCAGAGCACTTTCACAAAGGAATGATGCTCCAACGGAGGCCTCAAGGCCATGGGACATGGATAGAGATGGTTTCGTCATGGGCGAGGGCTGTGGCATTCTGGTAATCGCTGTTTTCTTCTATTTGATTCATTCATCACCTAGGACTACAGAGATGTCATGCCAAGAAAGGCGTTCGCCTTTATGAGTATTAGGCCATCTGGAAATATTCTTTGTATTTTGACGCGACCATGAGATGGTTTTTACATTATCCAAATGTGTCATCGGCAAAGGTTATGGAGAGCTTGGAGCACGCAAGAAAGAGAGGAGCAAACATAATAGCGGAGTACATTGGTGGCGCTGTTACATGCGATGCTTATCACATGACTGATCCTCGTCCTGATGGCCTTGCCGTCTCGGCGTGCATAGTAAAAGCCTTGCAGAATGCAGGAGTCTCTCCAGAAGAAGTGAGAATCATAACGCAACTTTTCTCACATACCTTGATGCTATTTTCCTTTGTTCTTTTCTTTCTCTCTTTTGAACTCTAAATGTTGATGCAGGTGAACTATGTGAACGCTCATGCGACGTCAACTGCAGCCGGAGATCTGGCCGAAGTCGCTGCCCTGAAGAAGGTTTTCAAGGACACAACTGAACTAAAGATGAACGCGACCAAGGTAGGTGTGCCTTGTTCACATGCGTTAACCTCTTATTAGGATTCATATACTCTTGAACTCACGCATTCGCCTATTTGATTCGTTTTCCAGTCCATGATAGGGCACGGCATGGGAGCTTCAGGTGCACTTGAAGCTATTGCGACAATCAAAGCTATACAGACTGGTTGGCTACATCCCACCATCAACCAACACGTATCTCACTCACCTGTTCCCTCTCTTCACTATAACATGAATGTGATCGCATAACACTTTCTGATCCCGAGCCGATTTCAACGCTTTGGCACAGAACTTGGAGCCGGAGGTCACAATGGACACAGTCCCGAACAAGCCGCAAAAGCATGAAGTGAACGTCGGTGAGGAACATTATGACGATCATCGTCGTTCACTATCATCTTAGTTTCTTGTGCTTTTGATGCCTTATCCATTGCCTTAGTGCCCTCGACTTAACGATGATCATTTTGTAGCAATCTCTAATGCATTTGGATTCGGAGGGCAGAATGCAGTCATCGTGTTTGCTCCTTTCCGTCACTGAAAGCGGATTCAAAAGAAATGCAACTCTTCCCGAACACTCATGAAGGGATCATGAATCAACGGAAAGATGTATAATGGAAATGAAGAAGATGCGCTAATGTATGTAAGACGCCATTGCTGCACTGTGGTATACAAGAATCCATTTGGTAATCATTGAACCAAACTCAATACCGTGTGGACCAAATCATCGTGAATGTTGTACTTCTTCTATTCTATATAGTAATTGCAAATTTCCTCTATGTTCTGCAACGATTTTGATGAGTTCCATCAATTTATCGTGTGATCCGTGTGACTGTGCCGGTGTGTTATGTATTTAGGAAAATATTATACTTCATCAGTCTTATAAAACAACATTTGTTTATTTAGATATGTTTCAAAATATTTATAACGATTTTTATTTTGAAAAGTTTTCATCGTAAAATATAAAATTATTGAACTGGGGATTTGCATCATAATACATTTATGTCTATCTTAAAACAAAAAAAAAAAAAACCATTTATTTCTAGTTGAGATTTGAACCAAAAAATAAATTGTTAAGATTATAATGTATATAGTTTAATCTCAATATTTCATTATATCTTAGTTTTTATCTCAATCGTACGATTTTTGCTATGGTCATGACACAAATCTTTTTTCTCAATATTACTCGGTCCGTCCTAATATATATGTAATGTTTTGATTATATGTACTTATTGATGTAAATTTTAACTTACATTGCGAAAAAAATCAATTTTCATAAAAATATCGTGACACATTAATGATTGTTTAAATTTTATGTTTCAATCCTATATCTGTGATATAATTTTATTACATCATTTAAACATACAATAAAATTCCATAAAATATATATTAAATAATAAAAAAATCAAAATAATGTATGTCTATTGGGACGAAGTATTTGTAGGATTATGCGCCATCCAACTAATACTCTGACCACACAAGAGAGGTGAGGATTAGGTCCAATGTCTCCGTCTTCGAAAGAATCAAAGTTGCTCTGCTTTGAACTCTGACCAGTCAACCAACACCCAAACACGGTCCTCTCCTTGACTTAACCGGCCGTCCTACGTGTGAACTTTAACTTTATGATTTTTGACTTCTTACATTCATACGCACACCTCTATACTCAGAAGTCGAAAGGAAAAAAAATTGTTTACAGTCCCATGTAGTTTGTGAAATTATATTTTTTATTTTAGAAGAACATCTTCAATGAAAAATGTCAAATATAATAACAACAATGTATAATTTGAAAATATATAATTTTAGCAATGTTATTTCAATGATGTCATGAAAATATTTAGTCTATTTTAAAAATGTTAAAATTTAACAATGCTATATTGGATGGAATAATGTAGGAAAGTTGAACTAGTTGGAGAAATAACAATGTTATTTTCATTGTTATATTTGGCATTACATTTAGCATTGTTACAATTTGACATGAAAAAATCGATCCATTGAAATGAAAAATATAACAAAAATATCATACTTTAGCTTTGTCAATGCATATAACGCATGCATTGAAGATGTTCCAATGAAGAGAAATTTTGTTATAGCAATTAACGATACAAAATGGATTATTTTATGTCACAGTGCACTATAGAATATGATTATTACACAAAATACTTTGCAAAAAAACTTCCCAAGTCAAGAATCACCCCAGCATGTTCTTGTATCAACAATTTGACTTCTTATAAATACTACTCTCACTTGACAAATTTAAAAGGATAATCATATCTAGAAGATTACAACATGTGATAAATTCTCTAATACACAACCTAATATCACCATCTACAAAAAGTGATGTTATGTGGCCTTGACTAGATAATACTACCTCCACATACACACTTTTTCCTCACTTGAAAAACCAAAAAGAAAAGAAAACAAATTCCATGTTTGTTTTCAACTCCCCCAACAACATATAAATTCACGTTCTCCACCTTCTCCTTCACCTCCTCCACTCCTCCACTCCTCCACTCCTCCACTCCTCCACTCCCCCAATTCTCTCTCTATCAAAATTCAACGCTTCATCAAACCCAAAGACGATGCCGTATTGCAACCTCACCGGCGCCGACGCCGGAGAAAAAGGGATAAAGCTATATTACAGAACCTATGGGCGCGGACCCATAAAGGTCCTCCTCATAATCGGTATATTTTTATCCTTTTCTCCTTAAAGTTACGATGTTTATTAGTTTAGGGGGGGTTTTGTGAGGTGGGTTTTTGTTTAATTTTTCTGGGTATGATGAATTTTTGGGGGATTTTGAATTTGATTGATGGATTTGAGCAGGGTTAGCGGGGACCCATGATTCTTGGTGGCCTCAAATCAAGGGTTTGGCAGGAACCCATGTTGCCAATGACGATGAATCGGTGGAAATCGATGGATGTTTGTGTGAAGAAGGGGGCGTTGGGGTTGAGGTTTGCGCTTTCGATAATCGCGGTATGGGAAGGAGTTTGATTCCGACGAAGAGATCGGAGTATACGTGAGTTTTCTGCCCTTTTGTTGTTTGAACAAGTTTTGAAGGTTTCCATATTGAATGCTAGGAAACTATGTATCGTGCGTTTGGTTGTCCCGTTGTCGATTGTTCGATTTTGCCTATTCTGTTTATGTATGGTGCTCTAAGTTTTTAGAATGTTAGCTTTATATGAGGGTTTGAGCTTAAGAATACTAATATGAATCTGCATTGTGCTAATGGAGATGGGGAATTCTTATATGGTTTATGGTTTTGATGAATTCGTGCAGGACGACTATCATGGCCAAGGATGCAATAGCTTTGTTAGATCATTTGGGATGGGGTAAAGCACATGTTTTTGGGCATTCCATGGGTGAGTTTGTTAGATTTCGACTAATGTACCGCGAGCAAATCTGAAGTTTCAATGTCAGTACTAAATCACAAGTATGACTTCTCATTTTTCATAACAGGAAATGTTCTGTTTCGATTTCAACAGGTGGAATGATAGCTTGCAAGTTAGCAGCACTCGTGCCGGATAGAGTTCTGTCCTTAGCATTACTGAACGTGTCCGGTGGAGGATTCGAGTGTTTTCCGAAGGTTTGCTATTTTTCTTCTATCAAGTATATCAGTCTAGATACTTATTCATTGAGTTTGTAATTTTGGTCTATTCAGTGGACAGAAGATAAGAGAGGCCTATATTTCGATAAGAAATTTTTGTTATCCAAAAGTTCTGATGCACAATAATCACATTTTTCATACTAGCTAGTAATATACTCCTCTCTTCGCAAGCAAGCATTCAAATTGAAATTGGACACTCCTCTCTTCATTCAAGTGAATCTGCTGATTTTTGCCACAACTCTAGCATTATCTCAAAGGACCACATAGATGCCCCCAACTTGCTCAATTTGTCAAAATTATCTCAAAGTACCATTTGACTTTTTCTTGGTCTTAAAATTTCTTGTATAGACGCAGGAAAATTCAGTCATGCTAAACTTAAACTATTGCAGTGTGTTCCTCGATGTAATTTATGAAAAAGATTATCCTACCGCTTTGGAATCCCGTAACTGCATTGCTAGTGAACTATACCTACTATTGTAGCGTGCCAAATGTGAAACACGGATTCTAATTCCTTATAGTAGGTTGGGCTGTGCTCAATGAAGGGTAGAATGTCGTTTTCGACGAGCCCCGCCACATGTTGAAAAACTTGAGCAAAGTCTAAAGTGTTGGTTAGATGATTTTGAGTTTTGTGATAACCGAGTCGGCAGGACACTTGCCACAAAATTCTTTATCGGAGCATAGCTACATTTCTTCAACCATTTCATCTGAAGCATAGATACATGTTGTGCTCCTTGGACGCACTGCTTTACCATCTGCAGTCTATATCTTGGAGTTGCTGTTATGATTTCTTTTGTAATTTCAAATTGGGTGTTATTGATTTAAGGGGATTGGTCTCATCTAATCGTCTATCCGTCAACAGTTTGACCGATTGGCTCTATCTATCGGCATACGTTTCTTGATGGCAAGAACTCCAGAGGAGAGGGCAGCTGTGGACTTGGACACTCACTACACCCAGGTAGTATGTGATTACTTCATACCGGAAACCATGAACCATAATTTTCCTGGTATCGTTCTCTTAGTGGTAAATGGGCTGCGGAAATCAGTTAACTGTTGGACTAGTCATAAAGTATTGTACCTCCCGCACTCACATAGTACTGATATATGATCTGACATTGAGGTTGGGTCGTTAAACTTGCTATGACATCAGCAGACGAGCTAGGTTGTGTTGTCACTGCCGAGAGCATCAAGCTGAGTGATAAGAATGACATAGTCAATCCCCAGCTCTCTTATTTCGCGTGCTTCAATTTCAGTCATCAGATTGTAAGCTGCGGTCCATTGTCTAGTGTAACAGTAGAAGTAGAAATAAGATGCAGAGATTAATCTATTACCATGTTTGCACCAAGTAAGAGCTCACAAGACCTCATTTTTGTGCAGGAGTATCTTGAAGAGCTTGTCGAGGATTGCACAAGGAGGGATGTCCTCTATCGAGTAAGGGTCATTAAACATGCTCTGTTTCGATTATAAGTAGAACAAAATCAAATGGTCATTGAGCCTGATAACAGAGAAATTGATACAGGAATATGTCAAAAACATTTCAGTCAATGGGATGCAATCAAATCATGGTTTCGAGGGGCAAATCAACGCGTGTTGGACTCACAAAATGACCGACGCAGAGATTGAAGCAATCCGAAATGCTGGATTCCTAGTTTCAGTCATCCACGGCAGGTACTTGTATTCTTAGAACCTACATATATCAACTAGTGTGTAGTGTATTATCTTTCTTCATTGAGAAGTGCAGTGAAATCAAAGTTCTCTCATGAATAGGCATGATGTCATAGCTCGAATCGGGTATGCTAGGCGGCTCGCATGGAAGTTGCATCCTTATGCCAAGATGGTCGACCTACATGGAGGACATCTTGTGAGCCATGAGAAGACCACGGAGGTACTGTTCTTCACAAATGGATCTGACTATCTTGCTTACATACGGATCTAAGAGACTGCTGAAGTTAGCGGGCTGACCAAAGTTACGAATCATGTGGTGGATCAGTATATATCTAACGCGGGTCTATTAAGTTTCAGGTTAATGAAGAACTCCTTGACTTGATCAGAGCATCGCAAGCTAATAAAAGCCCACAAGATTGGACGAATTTGGCAGACGCAGCCACTGGTCAGTCTGTCTTTCTTAAATCTGAGAACACTACTAGATTCGTATGGCTTCAGGTGTTCCATTTTATCTTACGCTGATTATAACACTGTTTATTTCTCAGGATGGAGCGGCACATGGCTGATGATGAGCTCCACAAATGTCAGATTACTGACGAATATGCCTTCTGTATACTGTATAATTGAGAGATTAAACCGTTGCCTGATATATTTCTTTGGCCTCTTTATGCTGTTATTTGAGTATGCGCAAAGAGTTTTGAGAAGAGTGAAACCAGTAAGAGTTTCTCCATCCCTCACATGAGACGACCGCCAAATGAAGGCTTACTACCTACTGGTATGCTAGCGACCCCAAGCTACAAAGTTGTAAATTTCTTTTCTCCTCTTCGAATGAAAGCTAAGAGATTCAGAGCCAGCCGAACCTGACGGTCTTGTTTTATGTTTTCTTTGTAGGCAGCTACACTAACTCGGGAATCCTCATTGTTTTTATTTATCTTCCAACAAATCCAGTTCGCTCACAAGCTCGAGCGCCAGGAAATTATGATATGAACAAGAAACCAAACCTCATGACTACGACGAAAAAACTCGAGAACGAGCAACGGAATAGCCGATTTTGCAAGATGGCTTCCGTGCGCCTTCATAGAAGGGAATGGTTTTAGTATTCCGCTTCTTCCGAGGGGTCGTATATTTCACCGTGATAAGCCTTTGTTGGTGTTTATTGTCGACGACAAATGGTTCGAGTTAGAGTTTGTTTATGGTTCTACAGTGCGATGTCGTAAAGGAGGACATTATGCAAGATGTAGAAGAATGATGTCGTATCCACGTAGTTGACTCCCGGTTATGAGAGAAAGGTTTGGGTTTTTTTGTTGTTGTATTGTCTGTATACTCATTGATTGTGACCATGGGAGCGACAAGTCTCCGGTTCTCTCGAATATCAAACCAGACTAGTCTCTATTCGTAGAGGTGATGAAATGAGATACCAAGTGCAAGCAGGAGTTGTAGAAGTTTTCCTAGACACCAAACACATATAATCAGACTTTGTTCCAGTCGATGGACATCGCATATTTCATATATGCACGTAACATGTCATCTGACATATCGACATGTCCTTATGTGAGTTTTTGACTCTCATATCACTTGTTACGGTCGATGAGAACCAAAAAGGTTTCATATTACAATAAGATGTAACAAGAAAACTCCTCATACTTTCATGACTAATCCTTTCATGGCAACAATTGAACTCAAGAAGTTAAAGGCTCATATCAACAATTGAAAACAACCATCAAGAAAATGGAGACATCGTGTTCTCGCTCGTCGTCGCATATTAAAAACCACGAGGGAGAGGAGAATGATTAGATGAGTACCTGTTAATGCTGCTGTTTGTGTCGAAAGAGGATGATCGACGGAGCAAAAAGAGAGGATCAATATGCCTCTTGCAATGGCACGATGGAATTGTGAGAGAAAAACATAGAAGCGAAGAGAAAGGAGAAAAGGAAGTTTGAGCGTGATAAAAAGGGACCATATTTAATGTAATATGCCTCTGGAATATGCTCTTATGCTCTGCTTGTATGCTTTATGATTATATATGAATAATTGGATATTCTCGTCAGGGTATCTTATCCGGTCAAAACTTACATCAATTTGAGATAAAATCTTTATTTTGTCAACACTTGATCTAAAACTATGTTGATCAGTGTTGGAATGTCAAATACAAATATACACGTTATGCGTTACGCAATGCAAGTTTTGTCTTTTGTTTTTGTCTCTTGAAAATTGCCCATAATGATGACGATTGACGGTTAGCATGATGACAGGCTATCATCATATTGATTCTGGGATGTGACCATTAAGGTGCCCGAGGTTTGACACGTGGTTTGATCCGGGCTTTATTTGTTTTTGATCGGACGTCTCTAGAAACCCTAGATTTCTCATTCACCTCTCTTGCTCTTCTATATGAATGTGAACTTTGTGGATTTTTGCATTTTTTCCTTTCTCTTTCTTTATTTCTCCATCGTATTTCTCTTCCTCTACGATTTCCTTCGCCGCTAATGGTTTTCCGGTCCGACTACTAGCTCCGTCTTCCAAAAGCTTTTTCTCCCTCCAGATTCTATTACTTCTCTCATTTTTAATTATGTCTTCTGAGAATCTCTTTTGTTCTTACGAGGTCCCTGATGTTGGTCCTTCGGGTCGTCCGAGTTCATCTATGTAATACCCCAAAATTTTGATATTAAATATACAAATACACACACACGCACATATATATATAATGGTAATTAAGAATACGAACGATATAACGTTATATTGGTGTAACGTATGTGTTTAACAAATACACGAGCCTAATAAAGCACTTAAGCAAATCGGGGAATTACCCTGTGGAACATATAAATAAAATTTAATGCAACCAAAGATGAACATTGTATTTGGTTTACAAACTATCAAGTCTTTCGTCATGCCTTACTGAAAGTGTTTGGAGATCGAGCTCGGCACTATTATAATCTCCCTTTGCTCAAACTATCGTAAGGAAGGTCGAACGTGATGTCCCTTATTGAAAATCCTTATCGAGAGTCAAGTGAAAGTCATCAAGACCAAATTCT
>JAOVYX010022620.1:0-14400 GCA_035668315.1 Drosera spatulata
CTTTTATTATTAGGTGTGGGACCCACTTGAGGGAGCCCATTCACACTAACCGTTGCCACCGTAAAATGAGCATGATCAGGTCTATCGCCACATTTGTGACATATAACAGGGAAACGTCTGTTCGATATCCTTGAATTGAGGTCATGCATGTAACGCTTATATGATCTACAAAACTTCAAATTTCAAATAGCATACTCTGGAAAGCATATTGTTTACTGTATTAAAGGAACGAAAGTATCTTGGTTCTGGAATGGAAACGTTCCTGGCTTAAAATTTCTAAAAGAGATACTTATGAAGTAACTATGAAACTAGCACAAGCAGAACCACCCAACGCCACTTACTGTATCTAGAACAAGACGAGCACGAACTAATTCCAAATTATGACCATTTTCGGGAAGGCGGAAGCGAAAAAATCAACATTAGTATTTGGGACACCTTCATTAGTCGTGCACTCGTGCTCCCAACAAAGGCGCACTGTGTCCGTGTTTATCGGTTACAATACCATAGACTCATTTGTACCTACAGCATCCAAAAACAGAAAAGTAACAGAAATGTCCCCTCGCTATAAACCCCTCATTTTGACCCAGTGTTCTCACTCAATTTGTCCCTAATTAGTTCTCGACAGAAATCATCTCTCAATTTTCGATAATAGGTCGTGTGCATCCTCCTCTTTTAAACCTTGGTTTAAATAAAAAATTTTGACACTTGTTAAGTATCTTGTTCGTGCATTCTCGAATCAACAATGGGGTAAATTTTACAAAGGTTTGAGAACAAACATACATCAAACTGAGCCAAATCACTTATATTCTCGACAACCCTTGACACCCAAATCCAAACCCGAGTGGAACATATACATGAACTTCGACATATCTCAACTTGAAAGTAAGATAATGAGTTGTGAACTATCCACACACATTTATGACTTTTTTCTCCACCATACATCAGAAACTAGCTCACACATGACACATGCATCTATTATATCACGTGCCCCCTATCGGTAGATGTCGTGCCAATAAATTCTCAACATGTGGTAGTAAGGCCATACAACGTACTGACTAACGTGACAATTACCACCAACTTTTGTGCCCACCTATGACAAAGAACTTTAATTTTATACTCAAACATAAATCCTAAACAAAATTGGCATCCATTTGCCTTTTTTGAATAGTGGGATGTCCACTGCCCAAGCCAAATCCCAACCAAGAAAAAATAGAAAGCTTAGATGAACACAATAGATGCTAATAAAATCTATGGTTTGACATTTAAAAGAGAGAGAGAGAGAGCTTTGTGCCTTGAAGAAACATGCATGAAGATGAAGGAAGCAAAGCAAGCTCATGTATTGTTACTCCCTTACCCTGCACAAGGTCACATTAACCCGCTCCATCAGTTCGCCAAGCGCTTAGTGAACAAAGGCGTCAAGTGCACCCTCGCGATCACCACCTATCTGTCCAAGACCATACAGATAAAGTCCGGTCCGATCAAGATCGAGACAATATCAGATGGCTACGACGATGAGGGATATGACGGAGCAGAGAGCAACGAGGCCTATGTTACGAGCTTAGAAGTCGTGGGATCAAGGACGTTGAATGAGCTCATAGTAAGGCACTCGACCACCGAGCATCCTATCAACTGTGTAGTCTATGACGCGATCCTGTACTGGGCGTTGGATGTGGCGAAGGAGAATGGGACACTAGGAGCCCATTTCTTCACTCAGCCTTGTGCAGTCAATCACATATACTATTATGTCCATCACGGGGCTTTGCGTCTTCCTTTAACGTCCAGCTTGGTTTCGGTGCCCGGATTGCCTTTGTTAGAGACGCAGGATGTGCCATCTTTTGCTAGTAAGCCGGAATCATATCGTGGTTACTTGACGATGGTGTTGAACCAGTTTTCCAACGCTGATAAGGCCGATTTCCTGCTTGTTAACTCCGTCTATGAGTTGGAGAAAGAGGTATGTCATCGGGCTCCTATCCTCCCATCGATATAGAACCTGCACATAGGATAGGATGATTCCACGCCAACGCTTGTGAGACTAGCTTTAGAACATTTTGACAATGTTTTATCAACTTCTGGAATTTAGGTGGTGGTCAGTCTTTTGCCTAAATATTGTGTGTTCTGGTGCACTACTTTAGCGATAAATACATAGTACAATTCTCGAGTCACTAGCAAAAGTAAAGGCAACGACACCAACCTAGATAATCCCTTCAACTACAGGATCTTGGGAAAGACGAGCTAGATATGCACAATCTTATCCTTGTTATAATGCTACAACAAAAAAGTGGTTCCTATACTCATGAGAACCGTCAAACCCTAGAACAATTTGTTGGGGGCAAAAGATCACTTATTGGAAGAACTGCTTATTTGTTTAGGTCTTGGATACGAGTTCGACTCAATACTTATCACTGACAATCGGTCCAGCAATCCCCTCAGTGTATCTAGACAATCAGATCGAGGACGACAGAGACTACGGGCTCAGTCTTTTCAAGACAGATTACGAAACTATGAAATGGCTGGAGGATAAGCCTCCGAACTCCGTTATATATGTCTCCTTCGGCAGTATAGTTAGTCTCGATAGTGAGCAATTCGAAGAACTGCTATGGGGGATAAACGCAAGCGACTGTTACTATCTATGGGTGATCAGGGCAGACCAGCAATCCAAGCTTGGTGAGAGCTTCTGGTCCAAGATATCAGGCAAGAAAGGAAAGGTTAACGAATGGAGCCCTCAACTAGAAGTGCTTTCAAACAAGGCGACAGGATGCTTCTGGACGCACTGTGGATGGAATTCAACGCTCGAGGGATTGTTCTTGGGAGTGCCAATGGTGGCAATGCCACAGGTGGGTGACCAGCCCATGAACGCGAAGCTCATACAGGATGTCTGGAAAGTCGGAAAGCGGGTGAAACTAGACAAACAAGGGATCGCAAGAGGAGAAGAAGTTTTGCAGTGTTTGAGGAGCGTGATGCACGGTGAAAGCGGACAAGAAATGAGAGCTGCTGCAAAGAGACTGAGTCGGTTAGCGAAAGCTTCAATATCAAGAGGTGGAACGTCTGACAAGAACATTGATGAATTTGTATCGAATCTATACAGAAACGTGAACTGAGAATTATTGCTGTATTATCATCCACAATAAACATGGCTTCACCTTATCATCCCAAACTTAGTACAATAAGCTCTTACCTTACATTATATGTTTCTACAGCGTGTATGTCATTCCTTCATATACTTGACCGAGTTACATTCACATTGACAAAAAATAAGATATATTTTCAGCACCTTAAATCACTCTGAACAATCCCGGTACCTTACAAGAATCCGGACAATCTTATTTTTGCTACTGAAACAACCCGAGCCTGGGCCGAACCTGGTAGCTCCTTGGCTAAGCTAGGGATTCACACATCTGTACATAAGACGATAGCAATATGTCGTGTAGTTGCATTTGCTTTAGGGATGGTCATGCAGAAGTCTCCATCTTCAATTTTCAAACGAAGTAGCATATTTTCATCAGGACGAGAAAGTTCAGGCCAGGAAGATACCTTGCTCACAACATGATAGTAGAGGAAGGTGAACAGCAGACAGTAAACTGTTTTTAGTAATTATTCTGCATCCATACGCTCAATCACCCGCCTAGCTTCCTCCTCGGTGGCAGGTACTACACTCCGAATCTTCAGTCTGTCTGCAAGAGCTTCAGGACGGACAGTGAAAGTAAAGTAAAATTTGTTTGAAACCTGTAGAGATTGAGATAGCAGAGAAAATCAAAATCCAAGCATATGGAAAAATAGCAACAAACAACAGCAATGAAGAAATGATTCTTTTTGCTTTTGGTCCACAAACTAATTTCTGGACTTTGAACATCTAACCTCACTGGATCGCTCTTCTGGGCAAGTAACATGAGCCACAACCTCAATATTTATCAGGGGCTTCGTGGGATCTGCAATCTCCGTATACAGAACAGTGGACTTGAACCGCAAGAAATTTCCCACGTCTACCTGCATAAAAGTAATCAAGAGGAATGTTTTTTCAGAAAATACGGAATGCCACAGCTATTACAAGAAGTCAAGCAACTTACAGGTTTCACAAAATCAACATGATCAACTTCCACAAAGCGAGGTGCCCCTCCAGCAAAGGCATATGCTGTTGAAAATGCGAGCTCAAAAGCTTTTCTCATCAAAAATCCACCAAATATGCGACCATGAATGTTTCTTTGCTGCGGCTGGCAAATTAACGAGTTCTGAAGGCATGTGTCCTTCATGAGAATGCTATCTCTATCTGCCAACGCTGGCATGTCGCAGAACACCCTACCCTCAGCCAACAGTTTGTCAATCCTGCTTGCTACTTCGTCATCATTCATATTCTTTTGCTCGGCTCGCTTCATTTTCCTCATCTTGTTCCTCTTCTCTGCTTCTTCCCAAAGTATCTTTTCCTGGTCAGTTTCTGGCTGAACCTGATTGATTGGGGATGCTTTTCCAGTCTCAGAATCACGAGCAACAAACGTAAAGTTTGCAACAAGAGCCATAGAATCTGATAAATCTGATGAATATGTAGAAAAATTCTGTATGAAATAGCAGCAATTCTAGCCAACGAAGCCAAACAGAAAGTAGAAATGCCAGGAAGAAAAAACACTGATAATGTATTATTAAGCTACCTTGCGTAGGTTGAACAACTTCTAATTGTATCTCCATCGACGACCTCCCGACCCAGGTGACAGAACCCTCTATTCTGAGATCAGTGTCGACCCTAATTGGCTTCTTAAGAACAATCCTATCCACAGAAGCAGTTACCAATATAAGAGGTCTGATCATGCCACCATTGACGCAACAGTGCTGGTTCACAGAATAACAAATAAAAGAACAGCAAGGTGCACCATTCAGTATACCTAATAGAGAAAGTCTCAATCGCAATGATCATATACAAGCAAGGTGCTTAGTTTCTCCATACATATTTTCACTAGTAAAGGGCAATTAAAAAAGCAATTAGGCAATCATTAAAGAGTTCACGAGCATGGCATCTAGGGAGCTCTTGTTGGCGTGGGCATTAGAATTTTGTTTCTGTATCGCCGCATTGGTTATTAGGCCACCCCCAATTGTCTGGCCGAGCAAAATCGCCTAGACAGTCAGCACATCTAATCTCAGGTAATCAGGAACCATTGTAATCCATTTTCCCCATTAAGCTAATTATGAGTCATTATGTTCAATATTACTGTACATCTTTTAAAGACTCTTTGGACAAAACCTAGACAGCTATGTCTTCATTGGGATGGGAGTATAAGCCATAAAGTGATCCCGAATATAAACTTATTTACATTATTGCTTCCTTGTGTCTGCTTGTGAAGGGTGATTAGCTCGGTGGTAAAGAAATCCCTCCCCCTAACCATATGGTTAGGGTTCGACACCACCTAATATTAGACAACAGTCTTTCTGTTACCAATATATAATAAGGGTAAGTGCATATGTCTCGCCCTCCCCACATAGGTCTGTTGCTTTGCAATTTGCATTTTTTCAGATAATTGTATCTGCTTTACCATTGGGATAAGCTACTAAAAAATGTCCCCTAACCCTAACCTTATAGGAGATCGTGCCGGCAAGCGCATCGAGATCCTCGACCACCTTCCCCATCCTGATCTCATTCCAAGGATTCCGATACTGCTCCCGCAACACGAGATCACTACCGAACCTATACTCGACGCTCGTCCTGCTGTCCCTCGGCGCCCTCGTCCCCACCACTCCTTCGCCCTTCGATGATTCTTTTTCTTCACTTGTCTCGAAGAATCTGGTGCGGGCTTCCCAGAGGGCGTTGGTGACGGGGGAGTGGTAGACTCCTGGCCAGAGAGAGATCGGTTTGCGGATCGAGTGGCCGGCGTCGAGGGATGATTGGGGAGGAGGTGGATTGGGGGCGTTGGAGAAGCGGCGAAGATGGCGGTGGCGGTGGCGGAGGAGAGTGAGGAGGGGAGAGGAGCGGCGGGGGTTCATGGTGGTGGATAGGGCAAGTATGAACACTGGTGACTGGTGAGAATCGTACACTGTACAGGTGCAGCCTGCCCAGCAGGGGCGTGCAAAATCATTCCCGAAATCCCAACCCCGACCAAAAATCGGACGAATGATTTTCCTCACATCAGACCGGACCAAATATTAGTTTCGATATAAAGCAATTTTCATAGTGGATTAGTGCTTCTGTTCTAAGAAGTACTCAATGATATGTTTGTATGTTGTTATATCATTTTAATCATTAATTAATTATTTACAATTTAAAATTATAACAAATTTATTTTAAAAATCAAATTTATGATAAAAAATCAATGATAATAATTAATTAAATGTTTGTTACAACGTCAATCATTTTTTCCTTTTAATAATGAAGCCTATTTCTATATTATCCTTTTTTTCTGTTAATCTTTACTCTCTTTTCTCCAATGATGGGGCACTCCCATAGGTCCACGACCAAGACATTTCAAGAAATTGTGCGAATCACATTGTGCATGCAGTTAAATTTCGTTGAGTAATCAAACAAACCAGTCTGAAAAACTCAATGTGAATGCATGAACTTTAATCGAGAAGCATTCAGAAAAATTTAGTAAATCTCATGGTAGCAAACAAATAATGTTGACCTAGACTCTCTCCGTCTCATTATTGTTGCAGCATTTTGATCCGAATCGATTTTTTATGTGTGTGTTAATTTTTTGTGGGATTTTATAAAGAAAAAATAACTTTTTAGTGACAATAGGATTTACTGTAATTAAGAGAAGATAGTTAATATACTGTACCAAATGATGATTGTTTTGATATTTTTTAGATAAAAAAATACAAAAAAAATAAAAAAAATCTCAAACTCATACAATCCCGAAAAGTAATTCCCAAAAACTATATTTTTATCTTTTTCATAACTTCTCATCGTCCTCCTCCTCTTCTTCTTCTCCTTCCACCATCAGCAACACCACTCCTCTACGATGACCACCATCATCCCTCGTCGAAAACTTAATCATCGTCGTATCTGTCATCTTCATGCGTCCTTTTTCAAGTCAATGATTCTCAAAATGCTAGAAACACACACCAAATCAAAAAATTGAAAGAATTGAATCGAGAAATAGTGAAACCAGGTAGAAATTGAGTTTAGAAAAATTGATTGTTCACTTACCAGATAAAGAAGAAGAAGAGGACGATGACACATTGTTTAAAATATTGCGTCTAAACAATCACACAGTGCATCTTAAAACGCATCAATTGAAGAAAACTGAACTCAATGGCATCTTCATCAGCATAATTATCATCATACTCCCCATTCAACTCAAAAATCCTAAAGGAGAAATAGTAAAGTCAAAATGTTGAGAATAACAAAGACACACTGTTTGTTATAATTCAACACACTGTTTGAAACAGTACGTCTCAAATAGTATGTCTGAACAATCAAACAGTGCGTCTTTATTATATTTCAAAAACTAACACTGAGTACAAATTGAACAATGAATTTAACACATCATCATCATAGCCACCTCCTCCAACACATCACCACCCACATCCTCATCATCCATTACCTTCACTTCTGCAATGTCGTTGTAAGTATCCGAAAAATTCCGTAAAATTTAGTTTTACGATAATAACGTTAATAGCAAATTATCGTACGTTATAATTTATCTCACGACATTAAAAGGCTTGTTTGACTATATAATAGGGAAAGAATACAAAATATGAATGAAATACAACCTTAATACGTAAATACGATATTAATACGAAAATATCGTATTTATACGAAAATGATCAAAACCAAAATTTGACACTTATTTTCCTTTATGTCAATTTTTACAACACCTAAATTAAATTAATTACCACTAATACCCATTAATTACCCATGAAATACCCACTAAATATTCACTAATATTCCACTTAAATTATTTTAATTGATTTAATTTTCTATAAATATAAGTTCTCTTCTCCTTGAAAATTCCATACAAACACAAAACAAAACACTTTTTATATTAGAGTTAAGCAAGAGAAGAGAAGAAGGAGAAGTTAAAGGAGAAGAGGAACCTTCACCATAAGGTAATCATTTTGATTAGAAATTTTGTATACACTCTTTGATAAATCTTGATATTAATATATGTTGAATCTTTACGTGTCTACTTTCTAATAAAGTTAATAAATCATGATTCAGAGTTGAGAATCGTAAGTTATAAATTAAAAAGTAAGGATATATCAATTTATAAAAAACTGGTTATAGAGATGACTTTATGACTTGATATGAAATTATATAGTAAGACTTATGAGAAACCTTATATCACTGAAATGATATGAAAGTCTAGTTTCCAGAACAGCTTATAAATATTTATTTGGAGTTGCATATAAAGTGTTATGAGCAAATTAGTAAAGTAAGGTCAAACTATTTAAACTAGCAAAAAATATAAACTTGAACTAATTAACTGCTATTATTGGTAAGGTTTTATGATGGAAATTTTAATTCAATAGAAATATTATGAAGTGTAGTTTCTGTAAAATTTTACGAAATAATATTTGAAGCTGTATAAGAGAAGTTATAGATTTAAACGTGTCGAAGGGTCATGTTGGACAGAATCTGATAATGAACTGTTTTGATCCCGAAACAACTTCAAATATTCACAAATATCTCTAATGATATTCAATATATAAAATCATCATCATGGACAACCAAAATAAGTATCAAAGGTTTTTGCAAAGCTCAGTGTCACCTCATAATATTAATATGATGGTTTTTCATAAAATATTATAGGATCTGGAGATGCCGCTCGTTGAGACATAAAGGACAAGTTGAGCATGTGTGTGAGAAAGTTACAATAAAAAGGTAACGTTTAGATTTATTGTATGTGACGATGCGTATTATTATACCGTGAGTATAATAATATGCATTATAATCTATGGACGTAGTCATTAAATGTGGCTGACGTAAAATACTAACTGCATTGTTGTGTGCCGTGATAAGATAATGTGTGTATTTATGTTATACCTTGATTATTGGTATAAAAAGGATGAGTGAGTGAAAAGAGTGCAAATCCATAATTGTTGAGATAACTCCTTGATATAAAATACTAAAAGTGTTGTGTCTGTCGTATGTGTTATACAGTGACTTGGTGGTGATATTCTTTCATCGACCTTGTGATGTCGTTTTGATATAAGGGAAACTCAGGAGACACTGGACTCCGGTTTAACTGATCCCTTGTCGCGGATGTCCCTTTTACTAAACCTGAATAAAGCTTGATAAGTTGAAATTGAATAAGTCTTTCAAGGACACAATTATAACACTGACGGTATCTATTGTCAGTCTTTATTGTGTTTTTAAGATGATAATTATAAATATTGGATTGATATGGTAAGTTTCAGAGTGATGGAACAAAAGGACCTAGGTAGTCATTTCGTTTTACTTTTCTTTTCTTCCTCTTTCGTGTAATCCCTTGTTAAGGGACCAACACGTTATTGAGTTCGTATGGCTCACGGTTACTATTTTTCTGTGTTTTTTTCTTCTCTGTATTTTCAGGAATTAGAGACAACGGGCAGGTGCGATACTAGTTATGATGCTAATGTGCATACTGTATTATGGTTTATAAACTAAATAAAATATATAATAAATGAGAAGTTTTCGCTGTACTTGATAATATTATTGGTTATGTCTAAGTGAATTTTATTTATTTCTTTACCTAAATCGGTTAAATAATTTTTGCCTAGTTGAAATGTTGGGATTCGACGACAGTAACGTCATTTGTACTATTATGTATTAAAATATTATGAAAAATTGAGACGTTAGAGTCGCTTTCGAGGAAGTAAGACCCGAGCGAATTGATTGGTGCTTTAGATTAATGATCGAGTTTGGGAGAGGTGGTGGTGGCGACGGTAACAATGACGACGTCGAAGGAGAGGTGGTGGCGGGAGGGGCAACGGGAACGGACGATGGGAAGGGATAATGGCAGATGAGGTGGAAGAGGAGAGGAAGAGGGAGAAGAGAGAATGGGGACGTAAGAAATGAGACTATATGTTTGGCGGATTTTTTTTTTCGGATTGTATTTTTTGGGAATATTTTTGAAAAAGTTGTATCCTAAACGAATTTTTTGTTTTTAGATTAAATACTTGTCAAAAATGAAATGGTTGTAATAAGATTTTTGGGACGTCCAAAATAATAAGTGTTGTAAGAATTATGGAAACGAAAAGTATATGATTAAGTCTACATTTTCAAACAGAATTCACACGATCTTGAGAACAAGAACTAGAAATCTGATTACACTTTCTAAATCCGTTTGGTTATAAGTTTTTGTGTTGAACTTTCATTTTGAAGTAAGTTAACTATGCATCAAATCTTGAAACTGCTTCAAAAATACATCAACCTGTTAAAGTGGGAAGTCCTAGCATAACACTCAAACCGTGGATGAACCATATCAAGTATATCCCTGTAAGTCTTATCTTGTAACCATATCGGTTATAAGGACTTCCCTGACCAAAATACCGGAGTATCAATACCGGAAAGTTGAGGCAGGACGGGATTAAAATTTTTTTGATATCAAAAAAGTCGACACGAAATGAAAAATGATCTAATACCAAACTATCTCATCTCATGCACATCCTTATTGACCAAGGACGGAGGATGTATGAGTCCTTGAAAAAGAAAAATAAATTCATTGATTTTGTATCTTTCCGTCCCATAATAATTATAATATTATTATTTTTTATTTATTATGTATTTCGATGTATTATTTTTCATTGATAAATACTATGATATGAACTTTATTTTTATCGAGGATTATAGTCAATAACTTATAATATGTTTGTTTTTCACGATAAATTTATATAAAAATATCGTTTGATCGTTCCTTATAAAATTTATATAAAAATTTATGTAAAAAATTTAATACATATAAAATCTAATATCAATTAATTTATTATATTTATTATAGGACGAAGAGTAATTCACTCTCCTTCAATTAAGACAATACACTCCCTCATTTAAATAGTGCGCAATTCCTCGATGCGTCTTAGTCTCACATGTACGCGTTACCTGGGACAACATTTTACTCTTTTATTTCACTTTGAAACCCGCGATTCATTTCCTTCATGCCGTTTCATTTCCTACGATGCCTGGTAGGTCTCTCATATTTCGGAAGTCATAGTTAGGGGAGCGCCGTGCTAGGCCACCTGTACCGTCAGCTGTGCATAGCATGTAGACAGGGAGCTTCCCAGATCGCTGGGCCTTTGAGAGTGTTGCAACTGTGGGTTTGGGAGAGATTCCTCCGTTTGGCTCCCAAGTTGACGTCGCCACCTGTTGCTCTTGAGGCGTTAGGGGCGGACGACGGAGTCCCATTCCCAGAGCCCCTTCTTGGGCATAGGTGGACAGGGACAAGAGCTTCCAACACACTGTGAGCCACTCGCTCAGTGCGTTCAGGAATGAGCTGGATTGGATGAGGCAGTTCTTCTTGGCGTTGTCGTGTTCCCCTCATCTGTGAGTATATCTCAGAGTTGCACCATCCCGGTACAGAAGCAGTTTGGGGATGTGTACTACATCCCTGAGACACTCCCCCTTAAAGATCACGAGAAGGAATACCGTCAGAGCCGAAAGGGGAATAACGACGTCAAGTGGTTAGAGAGACTGGCTGATCGTGTAGCCATGTGGAACAATCGTAAGGGGACCCATGGTCCCCGTCAGAGTGGTGAGATGGAGGCGTCAGGTTACCGGGATTGGTCTGTATCCAGGACCCGGAGGTGGATAGGTTTAGTTTTGTGCAGACCGCCATAGGCGGCATGCCTGTTGATGCACCTATTCATCAGACTTGTCCTGCAGAGGCAGCGGATGAAGTAGAAGGCGAAGGCGAAGACGACTTAGATTGTGCGCCGAGGAAGAGGACGATGAAGAAATGTTCAACTTCGGAGCATCGTACCAAGGGAGAGAAGACGGGGGGTCGGAAATAGGCACAATGTATTGTAGATTATGTTCATGCACTGCTAACGTCGTGATGTTGCACTGTGGTTTTTTTTTTTTCTTTTTTTGCTGAATGTAATTATGTTAGTCTAATTGCTCCTGATGTCGGAATGCAGAATGTTTTGTTTGCAGTTGTAGGAATTATCCCAGCAAATGATTAAGCACTAAACTGGGAGTAAACACCTATGTATACGCTAGTATTTATTCGACTTATATAAGTATGAGACGAATTAGACAAAATTTGAATAAGCTTGGATTTTGTTTTACGCCAACAGAAATAAACTAGACGATCCCAGCCAGCTGCTCTCTTCTTCCCTATTCTACATTTCCTACACCATAACGTAGCTCAGTAGGTGATCCCACTAAGAGCAAGCAAACAAACAAGGCAGAACACCAAGAACACAGAAGTCAATCCAAATCATGAGCAGATCAACTGTAACCCAGATGCCGGCACAGGTGGTCGTCGTCGGTCAACGATTCGCTAAGCCATATCCGATGACTATGGTGATCACCAAAAAAGTTTTGTCGCGTGGGGAGCTTACTGTGACGGATGTCAGCGGGAATCTGATATTCAAAGTCAAGGGATCCTTCTTCTCCGCTGCTGATCGTCATGTTCTGAAGAACGCTGCTGGAATCCCCATGCTCACCCTCCGTTGAAAGGTCAATGATCGGAACTTCGCTTGTTCGATTCTTGTTCATGTTGTTTGTATTCTTGAATAAACTGAACCTCGCTTTCTTAAGTAATAAACGATTGAACTTTACTTGTCCTGATCAATCAGCTACTCTCAGCACACAGTAGAAGGCAAGTATTCAAGGGAGATAGCACGAATTCGAAAGACCTTATTTTCAGCGTTAAGAAATCATCACTATTCCAATTCAAAACCAAATTGGGTGTGTTCTTGGCCTCGAAGACCAGGAAAATGTCTGAGATTTCCTTGTCAAATGAGGGTTTCTTGATGCCAGTTGCACTGTGTATCTCGGCAACAACTCTACCGTCATTGCCAAGATATGTCTCATTAATACATAAAATGATTCCCTTATCTAATTTTGAGGGGGTAGGGAAAAGAAAGAAAGTCGAATCGCAAATGATGATTTCACTGTGATCTTTGCCGATGCATAAGCAGCGCAGCTTGAGGACCATTTTGCTCGACAAGGATACTTACGGGGTGGGGTGACTGTGAATCTGGAAATTGATGGGGCCTTCATTGTTGCTCTTATCGTGGCACTCCATGAGATTACTGAAGTTCAGAGTCATGCCGCTGCAGCTTAATGTGGGAGTTCACGTGGGAATTCTCGTGTTGCACCGTGACAGGATATCTAGATAGTAGTTGTTGTAATAGATAGGGTTTGGTTGTTCCCAGCCCTGAGCCTCAGGTTGTGAGGTTGACTACCAGTTCGACAGTCTCTTGGATAGTTAAGCCGAGGGAGGGGTCGGGGGTTTTGGGTTGTTCAGCTAGATAAGAAGCCCAGTTATTTTCCAGTACCTGCAATTACAGACTGCATCATATGAGTGATCGAAAGAACGAAAATTCCACCAGTGTACTTATCACCCTAAATAGTATACGTGCAGAGACCTCCTTTTGATGTGGGGATGAGATAAGATAAGTAGTGCTGAAGAAATTATTGATAACTATTAATACGGAAAAACTTGTTTCATTTTGATATAGGGATAAGATCAAATCATCTTGTTATCAAAATTAAATCTCTGTCCCTTTTTTTAAACGGACTTAGATCACCGGCCCCAAAAAACCAATCTCCTCCTCCTTTTCGAAAAAAAAAAGCATAAAAAACCAAAAGTCATTTAAAATCTTGAAATAAATAATTAAACACAAAAAAAAAATCCTTACCAAATAAACCCTCCCTAAACAAAAAGAAAACAAAAAAAAGGAAAAGAAAACCCTAAACCCTAATAAAAAAAGAAAAAAATCCTTAAAAAATAAATTAAACCCAAAAAACTAAGCCTAAAAAAGTTAAACCCAAAAAAATAAATCTTAAAAACCTAAAAAGATAAAACTTTAAACCCAAAAAAAACACACAAAAAAAACCTAGAACTCAAAAAAATAAAATTATCTTAGCTCTTAGATTTTGATCCGGGTTAAGACGTGTGCATTGCATCCGTACTTCCCAAAGCAGTACACCCGATGATCCCAAACCCTTTTAAACCTCTAATCAATCAGATTGGGATTGTCGATTGTCCAATACTCAAACAACGCAGCATCCAACGATGAAAAATGTTGTAAATTTTTGTACATTTTTTTTTCTTTTATTTGTTTTATTTTTGGATGACTAAGATGATAGAACAGACCGTGATCCCAATCCAATCAACCTCATTCTGCTCTCAAATTCGAAACCCACACACAAAACCACTCCACTCCACTCCTCGCCGCCGCCCCACGATCACCACCACACTCACCCCAAAATGACCCACGCGCTTTCCCCACCCTTCTCCACCACCACCCCCTCCTTCACCCCCACGCGCT
>JAOVYX010022621.1:0-14397 GCA_035668315.1 Drosera spatulata
TGGGTCTTGGTGAGAGGTATGATGCTGTAGAATGTAGTAGCTGATTCCGTTGGTTCACCGGAAGAAAGAGAAGAGCGAAGGTGATTCAGGTGAAGTTGTCGTGTGTATTATATGTAGTTTGTAGGTCGTATTAGGTTATGTATGGGTTTCCTGTCAGGGCAGAGGGTGAATATGGATGTTATTTATCTGTGGTTTCAAGAATATTTCACTGGCAAATGTCGAGAATTTGGCACTGAATGAGAAGTTGGTTAACATCATGACATTTGCCCATTATACTGGTGTTATCATAGACCAATTCGTAGAAGCCGTGCTTGATATGTACTAAGCAATATGGATTTATTGAATTTCTCTAGAGTAGAGGGAATCGAAGAGCAAGGTGCTGTATTTATTATTACTATTGTCAGAGACTCGATGAAAATACATCAGAAAGTTCATGACGATGGTATTCGTTGAAAGATGCTTTTTCTCCCCAGATTCATAGAAAAGGCTGAATTTTGCGTTGATGCGGTAACATTATGTTTAATACATCTCGCTTTCTTGCGAAGCACAGGTACCTCCTGCCTGGAAACAGGTTTACTGGAGTTACAATAGCAACCGTTTTTGTTCTTTGTCCAGTAATTACCTCAGCTTCTTTCGAAAGATTATCCTATCATCTTATATCATCCAACACTCGAAAAACAAAGACCGGAAGAAGTCATATGTTGGGTCCTTATTATTCGGAGAATGGGATATCGGCAAGATCCTCCCTAAACGGTACAGGTTCCGAGCCATGAACATGATCGGCATGAGAGACTCCCTTCTCCATGTAACATTCATCATCTGGATGGATGAAGGTAACCACTTTGTCTTTCCTGAATGTGAGGTAGAGCACTGCCACGACATATACCAGCATCAGCGGGAACACCAGAATTCCGATGAAGACGTTGGCAACTTTGTGTAGGCTGTTGTGTATTAGCCACCCAACGAAGCCTGTGCTTAAGTAGTAGATGTTGATGCTGATAATGCCCACGCCAAGTATCCAGGAGACTATTATAATCTGCGTGCAAGGATTCCCAGTATTTGATGAGCGAAAAATATTTCATGTAAGATTTGTTTGTATGGGCATTTTTTTGTTGAACTTACAGGCAATGAGTTCTTGTGAGGTCCCATCTTGGTGCTGCTGCTGCTGAACTTGAGGAGTGGAATGAGAGCAAATGGTAGCTCAAATGATAGTATCATCTGTCAAATGAGTCCCGCTGTTAATACAGGAGTTCTTTGTTCTAATATATTAGCGCGTGGTTGTATGACTATGTCTTCAGAACTGCTTGTTGCAGGACCTTAATTACCTACCGATGCTATGATGATTAATCTGCCAGCTCCTGAAGAGCCGCCGATGATAGAGACAATGAGGCTAGGTGTAATGGCGATAGAACGGGTCATCAGGTTCCTCAACCATTTCTTCATCTTCAAGTCCAAGAACCCCTGCATAATGAACTGCCCTGCATAGGTTCCTGTAATGCTCGAGCTCTGTCCGGAGGCCAAAAGTGCCACGGCATAAAGGACTGTACCAACCGTACGTCCCAACACGTTCTGCATCATCATTTAGTCGCCATGTCAGTTGTCAATATAACATACATACATAGGGAATGTTTGTCGGGAAGATGATGGCGAAGCACCTGTAGGAGGAAGGATGCCGAGTTGAGATTGAGATCTCCACATCTTTGAACATCCTCCGCTGAGAGATTGCCAGCTGAACAAATTGCTCCGGAGACTGAGACCATAGCCACATTGATGAAGAATGCCACCAGCAAAGCGAATCCGCTCTCATATAGGAAGAATTTACAAGCATCCTGCTCAAGAAACATGATCAAATTTGGTTACATGTTCGAACATGAAGAGGATTCATGAAGCATAGAAAAGGGTATCAGAATATGTACGTTGATGCCATGAACAGACTTGGGCACTTTCCGGGAGAGCACCAGGGCTGAGTGGAGAAATAGGTTGTGCCTGTCAAGCAGAAAACACGGTAACAGAATTATGGGTTGAGCCTGTCTGTTAACGGCTTATGGTGCAAATGGATAGGGGAGATCAAAGGGAAAAGGACATACGGCATTACAAGGGCGCCCAAGAGGGCAATGGCATCGCCGGTGGCTGACTGGCCGTTTAGCTTTGGGATGAACATGCCTTCAACCACTTCCTTGGCATTGGGTTTTACCCGAGCCATTTCTGCAAAGAAGCATCCCGCCATGACAAACACCAGTATTGCTATCAGGAGCTCCAATTTCCTCGCCTGCATCCCAAAATCGAAAGATAACAACAGAAGAGAATGTAACGTTAGATGAGGCTCATTGTGCATAAACAGGAGAGTAATCTAATGAGACTTCATGCTCTGGTACCATGTTCGAGGAACCAAACCTCCACTGATGTTTCAATCTTGTATTTTAAAGGCGATTGAAATAGCCGATTTAAGTTACTGAGTCCAATTCATCATACATTCACTTTAATATCAGCAATAACTTAGAGTAACTTCCTCCCTCCAAACAGCGAGATACGTTGCAGCGTCTTAGTTAACCTAGCATGCCAATGATTGACAAAGTTGTACTTAATGCTCAAATCAAGGTTAACGTCGAACCAAATGAACAACGATATTCCTCCTCGGTATAAAGCCAATCAGAAAAAGAAAAGGCTATGTGGTCATCCACATTTGAGTACATTATTTTTAAGACTAAAAAGTTGTTTCAAGCCCTTAATGTCGTAATCATGTCTAACTTCGGTAGGGAAATGGCTGGACCATTAGATCATCATATTAAGACTAGAAACCGAAATCCATATTACTTGCGTATTATTATTGGCTGTGCCCTCTTGGCCAGCTATAAAGCAGCTGATCTTGACAAAGGTGTAGACGCATCACCACAAAGTCGCGACGCAAGCAGTTTATTTGCAGTTTGTTCATCCATCAAACGTGAATATGATCGTAAGAGGACGTCGATTTCCCTATGAATCAACTCTCTAATATGAATTTTCAGTTTAAAACAAAAATTGTTGCCTGGTAATTGTTTTGCCACAAAAAATGGAACCAACGAAGAACCGTATGCGAATTAGAGAAGAATACATATAGGTAAGTTTGATTTAATTACCCCATATCTTTGAAGACCAAGAAGCAAGAGGGTGCTGAAGCCGGTTAGCAGGACTCCGCCCCATACCGGAATCTTGAGCAATATGTTCAACGCAAACGCTGTCCCTATAACTGTAGGGATAATATATTAGAATCATTTTTGTAGCGACATATATTAGAATCATTTTATAACAATAGCTCAAACTTAGAACGAAACAGAACGTTCAGGAATAATATTTACCTTCAGGAATGTCAGCTGCGATGACCGCAAGCTCAGCAAGAAGCCACAGGCAATATTTGATGAAGATAGGATACTCTGCCTTGCATAGTTCTGCTAAGTGCCTTCCTGTTGATACACCGAGGTTGGCCGCTAGGGATTGTATGATGAGGGCAAACACTAGTCCGATCAGTATCACCCACAAAAGCTGTACACACCAAAAATAACGTGAGATAAGATTTCTCATACATCATTTGATAAAATTATACAATCATGAAGTCAATCTAGTGTGTATGGATAGTATGCTTCATTCTTTGCCAAAAAAAAAAAACTATCTTGGACTAATTTTCGACTGAAAGCAGTCGCTAGTATGTAGTCGATAGATTAGCCGTGATAGTTTTACGTCTTCTTGCCTAGGGGCGAATACTACAAATAGCACTTTCACAAGTGGCACCAACGCCATCCGATGGGGCCAAATTGCCATTACTCTCCGCAAAGACACAATTGGATCGCACGACACAAGATCGTATTTAAAAACAGTCGAGTTAGTTGATAAAACGACACATTTACGTCATATAGACTGATATCATATTAAGAAATTAATTTTATCAAAAATTTAAAATGATCACATCAGATCCGCATAAGTATATAGCTTAGGTTCTTCACTCCAGTGTTTCTTAGAGCTTGTGACAGGTGAATTGTGAATAGATCGATATGAAATTGAACACTTGACCAAGGCAGTAGCCAGTATGTTTATGTATTCAATTTTGGTTGATGAAAGTGCATGCTTGTTCACTGTACACCATACGTGGTACTACGAACACCCTCCAATCGATACAAGTATAAATGACTTATGGTGACTTTTGGGTCCCAAAAAAAGGACCATATATGACACTATAGCAAGTCCCCAATGACTATATGTTACAATGAATATATGGACGTTGATGCACATATCGACTACACTTTCGAGAGAAAAGCAACAGTGGATCAGTCTCGCACTTTGTATAGGTCATTCTAGTCACGTTAAGATGATACAGTCATTCGTAAATGGGATTGAAAACGTTGTTTGAATTACCTCGTATTTGTGATTAGCCCCCGCTTGCAAGTCCGTTTCCACTGCATCCAGAAATTAAACCCTAATCAGACCGCGAAAGCAACTCATACATGTACAATCGGTTTTTTGATATGACCTGAGCTAATTGATCAAAAAAGTTGAGATTAACTACTATTGATAGGAAATGGAATCGGGACGCTTACAGTTTCCGGGATCAAGATAGGCCAAAGAAACGAGGAAACCAGGGCCTACAAAAGAGAGGAACCTTTTCCATGCAGGCACCTACACATTATGTATCATCTCTTAGAAAAATGTCAGACCCAAAATGCAATTGATATCAAACGATCAATATCTACCCGCAAACCCCAAAAATCAGGACAAATATAATTATTTCTATATTGACTCACACATATCCTTTGAAGATAGATCCAACACTTTATCTCTAACATTGAATGCATGTCTCACAATTGTTCCGGTTCCATGTTAAGGAACTCGTTTTAGACAAAAGTTCGAACTGATAGCGACTAAGTTGATTCATTTCGAACATGAACAAATGGTGTGTGAGCATACCTGAGCGTAAGCATGTTCATCCTCTTCGGTGAATGATTTGGACTTGGCGGTCTCGACTGCGAGAGTAGCAGATGTCGAGTCCGGTGTTGAAAAAATGAGCAAATTGATGCATCCACATGATGATTTTTCCTCGCTTGATTCCATCTTCGTCGATGCATCTACCTTCTCCGACATCTTCTCTGGCCTCTGATCAAATAATTTTGATCAAATTTCTAGAGACTTTATGGTATATCTCAACAAGACAAGAGCACTTATTAGTTCTTGCCTTTTGAGTTCAGTGTCGGAGAGCAACATGATAGTCCCTTTATATATACATGAGTTATGATATGGAGAGCGAAAACCCATATAAAATAGCACAGCAGCTAGTGCTATCATAGGGTCTGATTTTCCATGCAAGCAAATGTAGCCTCTTTTTAGTTTATTTTATTTTTCTGGGGAAGGTGGCTAGGCTCATTTAAAGGGGCATGATCCTCGTTGATCCAAAAAAAGTGACTCGTGCATATAAAACTGTAATGAAAAATTACATATGTTGGTTCGTAAAGATTATTCCCCTTAAGCAGGTCTCTAGAGTTCGAAACTTATCGAGGGAGAAAACAAATACTCCTCGTCTCCTCCGTCCATAACTTTTATCATATTCATTTTATGAATGTAAATTTAGATTTTTATTTTTTTAATTTTAATTCTCAAATACGTAATATTTTTCTCTCCATCTATTTTAATTCATAATCACATAATAATTTTAAAATATAAAAATATTACAAATAATTTTGGATAGATCGATTAAACAAAAGAGTGTAAAAATTTTTGGATTGGAGGGAGTATATTGTAGGTCCTTCCGGAATCAATCCACAAATGTATAAGTGTTCCAAATAAATTATAATATTATCTCATTTGAAAACTTTTTTCCTATAAAAATATTAAAATATCCCTAATTTTTACTGTATATCACATGAACTCGTCCTATTATTTTTTGTCATCCTTTTCTTTTCTCACTCCTCTCACTCATACAAGGGCAAAAAAAGTTTTTTCAATAAAAATCAACACACATAAATTCTTGTGGCAGGTCAACCAGCGCAATTTTTTTGGAACGAAAGAAGTATATTAAAAAAACTCATATTGTACTCCCCCGTCTCTAAATAAGTGCAGCGACACGCCTTCCAAAACTTTTCGAGAACGATCAAATACCATTTTTTGCAAAACCATCCTGAAACAATAATGATTGATTATAATTTTAACCTTGTATCGAAAAAATGATTTCTCACATCGTTACAAGGTGGTTACCACAAATCAGTCAATGAAAAGGAAAGTTCCCAAACAAAGGGTATATGTAACGGAGAAAGTGCACTTAGATCATTAACAGCAGTTTTTTTTAACTTTATTATTATACAATATTATAATGCTATTTTTTTTATATAGGGACTCAATTTACCCAGCAGATTTCCCTAAACCGATTTTATATTTTCATATACTGATTTTGATACTTATTTTAAATTTTAAATTTAATTCTTAAGATATTTTTCGTGAAGGACAATAAGCCAGATGAATATTAAATTTATTTTTTGAAAATAAGTTAATTATTTTAAAAAACAATACAGAAAATTATCCAAACATATAGTTTTTGGAAAATTAATTCAAAAACATCCATGCGGGATTTTAATTCTCAAAACATACAATTTGAACGTTTCTCTTTCCTTCTCTCATAATCTCATATTTCTCCTCAATCTCCTCCTCCTCCTGTTTCAATTCTCCCCCTCCGCCTGCACATCAGCCCTACTCGCTCTCCGCTCTGTCGTTGTCGGCCGCACCCTCACCCTCTGTTCTTCGTGCTCGACAATAATAGTCACAGGTGCATAATAAAGCTCAAGCACTCTTTTGATCAGTAAATCTTCTCAGGTGAGCCATAGCCATAAGGATTCTTTCTATAGCCCAGTTTCACTGATCGTGATACATTTCTGTGATCCAATGTTTGATAGATTCATGGGATTTTCAAATGGATTTATATGAGAAATATGGACGGTGGGGGATGCAATGAAGGTGTTAGACGAAATGTTTGAGAGGAACAATATTGATAAAATATTAAACGATTTTTTTGCAAAAGTTTTGTGTTTTTTTGGTATTGTTTTTTCATCATGAAAATATTTTTTTGTCGTGCAGCATGTGTGAATAAAAATATTTTTTTTTCTTTCAAACGCTCTGTTTTTTCCTTCAGACACCCTGTTTCGAAACAGAACGTCTGAGTAAAGTGACGTCCTATTTCGAAACAGAACGCCTGAGTTAAGTGACGTCCTGTTTCGAAACAGAGCGTCTGAGTAAAGTGACGCCCTGTTTCGAAATAGAGCGTCTGAGTTAAGTGACGCTCTGTTCCGACGAGGCGGTCGGATTTCGATGAGATGGTCAGATTACGGCGAGGTCTCAGGCGAGGTGGTCGGATTCCGGCCAAAATTCCGACGACAGTGGTCAGATTTCGATCAAGAACCCGACGACGGTTGGGTGATGGTAGGGGTTGGGATGAAGATGAAAATAAAATTAAGGATTTAAATGAGATGCATGAATTGTATATTTTTTAAATTTAGATTCCTTGTGTATATTTTTGATATTATTTTCAAGTTTTTGTAGTTTTATGTAAAAAGCCCTTAAAAATATTATGATTTTTTAAGTGTGAAAGTTCGTTTTAAATAAGTATTATTATTTTTATAATCTTTAAAAATATTCAACAATAGTAAATATGATATAGGGAATTGATAATTTGATTCCCAAAAATGAGGAATGAAGTGAGGGATAGAGAGTGATATGGGGATAGACATAGGAATAGGAAATCCGTTGGATGGGTTATTTTCTACCATAATCCTTATATCGGGGATAGGGAATATGATAAAGAAATTGGTGCAGTGCTCTTAGCATTTCTTTTTGTCAACAATCCCAAATTAGTTTATCACTCACAATTGAATGGCTATCATTTCATCTTTGTTACGATAAGTAACAATCAGGATATATATAGTGTAGATTAATGTTAAAAGCGATACCGTGCCTAATGCTCCAGTAAGATGCAACCATTCAATAAATTTAAGTATACGACAGAACTTGGATGCCTGTACTGTTTTATGAAAACTTAGGCATAATCAATTAGGGTTGACGTTGACTGTCATAATCAATAAGGGTTGACTGTTTGTTGCACGTTGACGTAACAAAAAATAAAATACTCAAGATAAAAAGACAAAAAAGTCGAAAACATAGCAGTGCGGCATGGGAATTTGCCACAACAATGTCACGCCAAACAGTAGCATACATAAAGCAATTAAGCATGGAATTAGCCGTCCCAAATCGGCATTGTCCTTGCCACCTTATTTTAATTACGTAATTAACTTCGTATCGATCGCGTTTTCATATTTGGCGTTTCCATATTTGGTACGCCAAATGCAATCAGTTCAATTATAAGTTGTGACTGTACTTGGCCAAAAAAGGCACTTATAAAGTTAGTATGTACGTTGTTCAGTTATCGTATTCGAAAGTGATTGATTCCAAACGATACTCGTATGTTTAACTGGTGAGAACATGCACGAGGACCATCGGACCTGACCGAGAGCAATATATGGAGCGTCCTTGGAGATGTTATATCGATCGTGAAAATGACTCGAGCTAGAAACAGACAAGACTCTGTTCGTTTTGTAAGAAAGGCGACTTCATTTCGGACAATCTTGCATCTGTATGTATAGTACACGAGACATCTATCAGGAAATGATGGTAGGAGTAGGAGCCGAACTCATGCTTCTGCTTAAAATCAATATTTCAGATTAAAATGTAGATGTGTGATGAATTTAATAATTTTTTAATTCAAAATAATTATAACAGATTGACTGTGTGTATTTGTCGATACGAAGTTTGATTCGCATCGCGAGACAATCAAACATCATTTTTTGAAAAAATTATCGTGAAACATTAATGATAATTTAAGTCATGTACTACAACATAACGTCGATGACATAATTTTCTAGCATCGTTAAAACCTAAAACAAAACTCATCAAAATACGTATTGAATAATATAAAAAATAAAAATATTATAATTATCTTGAGACGGAGAGAATATTAATGATTACAGAAGCCAAGTATATATTATCAAGTTAATTTGCCCAGGACTGATCAAATTAAAACCACACCTTATCCAACGCGTTGATCTTGATCATTTATTTTAAGAAGAAGAACAAATGTGTCATGGTCATAATGTTTCATGAAAACAAGATCCTTTTTCTATATATAAAAAAAGTTGTTCATTTTATTTTATTTTAAGTATTTTTTATTTTTATTTTTTTGGATTCCATGCATCTCATATGGTTTGGGACATTGATTCCCCAAACGTCATGCATTACATCATTGTATAATAACAGCACGTGATAATCTAAGTTTTTGGGATAATGAAATTCATTGAGGCACGAAATTAGTGTGATTTTATTTTATTTTTTGTGTAAAGAAATTAGTGTGAATTAATCGAGCTTTTCGAACTCAAGTGTACGGGCCAAGGATGACTATGCCTATGCCCAAGGCAGTCTCTATTTACAGTAGTTCATAACAAGTCAGAGAAGCGGACCAGGACGGAATTAACTACGCGTCTAAAGTTATTTTTAAGAATCTCAAAAACATAGTAATGGTAACACATTGATTATAAATATTTATCGAGTTAAAATTTGACTTACGTCGTGAAACAATCAAATATATTTTTTAAAAAATTATTATAAAACATTAATAATAATTTAAGTTATGTATTACAATCTGACATCGATGATATAATTTTCTAACGTGATTAAATTATAAAATAAAATTCCTCAAAATATGTGTCGAATAATATAAAAAAATGAAAGTGTTATAATTATTTTGATACGAACGGAATATGATATAGGACGACATATGTATGTCGGATTGTGTAACTCGATTGATATTAAGGATGATTGGTTAAGTTCACGTTAACTATAATCAGCCAAATGTTATCACGTGCCGACACGCGGGATAAGTTAGTAACTCTTACAATGAATGACACTACAGTGCGAGCCTCTCTATCGTGGGGCTATATATATCATTGAATTTTTTGGCTTCATCGATAAACATCATTTAACCTATAATTAGAATTTTTTTAGCTTTTATTTTGTACGTAAAGTTCAACACAATACAGCACAAAAACAAAACAAGGGCGTGTGGCTTCCACGAGTTTGCGAGAGTCATTGCTCAAGTTTATTGCAATTAAACCACAATTGACACACCTTCACCTCATGTCTTGTCATTTTAAACCCATATAGGAATATGATGAAATGATTTATGGGCCAAATTAGCTCAAATTTTTTTTTTGGTCACATTTAGGTTGAATATTTCTCCCTCATTTTGGGTGTGGTTGAGTCGAAATCATTCATTAAATACCAATCAATGAGTAACTAAAAACACAAAATCAATGATGAGATCATTATCCAATCAAAATATATATATAATATCTTACCAATACCTATTCGTTTGAGTGTTAGAAGTTGGTCTCTTTGAAGCAGATTTCGAATTCAGTGTTATGGAGGAAGGAAATAGATTTTGAGAGACTTTTGTCCCCCCTCGTTGGCCCTTGGAAGACGTCGTGGAACTGAATTCAGCCTACAAACACACAAGTTATGTATAGTGTTAAATGCAGGATAGACATTCTATTAGTATTAATCATACTTTTGTTAAAATTGAATTTTTGGATATAGAATCATCTTATCTACATAAGATCACGGCTACAAAAATAAAATCCGAAAATATGGGATAATAATATTAGTATTAATCATCTATCGAATGATAAATGACATTTTGGTATAGATAAGGTTTTATTTTGATCATGAATAGTCAGAATTTGTTTAAATTTAACAATATTGTTCTAGTGGCGTTCATACTATAATATAGCTATGCGATAAACCAACGGATAAAAGAATACCACATATTATATTTTTTTTTGTATTAGGATTTGTACCTCATATTTTGTGAATATGTCAAATATGACAAAAGTTATTTTCATTGTCATATATGACACAACATTTAGTCAAATGAAAAATTTGTTAAAAAATAACTTACCCATTGGAATGCATTATTTAGAGTTATTGTTACTCCCCTGTCCCAAATAAATTACGATACATTACTAAAATGGATGTTCCACATAAATTACGACGTTTCATAAATTAACAAGTTTTTAGGGGTTAAATATCCAAATTACCTTTATTTTATATTAAATCAAGCTTTTCATCATGATTTTTTTCTCTTCTCCCACTCACAATTTTCTTCATCTTCTCACAAGACTAAAATTATAAAATATCTCAAAATCAACATATTTATTATAATCATATCACTTCAATATATCATAATTTATTCGAAACGAAAAAAATATAATTTAACTATATATATTTTTCCTAGGATCAGTGTGAATGGAGCACGATCGCAGGCTCCGTGGCCCATTGCACGGCTGGCAGTGGCACTCGAGGATCCAAAGCACAAGCAACCATACAAAATTTGACCCTGTGACATGTGGCAAGTAGCTTGATACTAACAAGTAGTAACAACAATATACTTTGTATTGGGACCGAGCCATGACAAAAACTGATTTGAGGTATATGATCATGTATTCTCCCATATTTCATATTATTTTATATAGATTAATTTATTATTATGATAATATCAAATCACGTTTGATCGTCCCGTAATATGTAATATATTGAAATACGTAATTTATGCAATCATGGATGTCTGACGATAAATTTACAAAAAAAGCTATATTTGTTCGTCGTTATACGCGTGTCAAACTTTACATCATGTCATATCAAAATGTTATAATAATTATGAAACGGAGAAAGTAATATACTCCCTCCGTTCCATAATATAGATACTATTGTGCAGTAACCACATTATTCATTACGTAACGTTATTTTTTTTAGGTAAATGATACGGTATGAATTTTATTCGATTCAGGGTTATAATTTATATTTTTATATTATCTTTGATATTTCACGATAAATTTATCAAAAATATTGTTTGATCATTCGACGGACCATTCATAATGTCGTGAAATCTTTTGGCCATATGATATTCCGTTGTCTATATTATAAAATAAAAAGAGTAAATCAATTAGGCATATTTCGCCGTAGCAAGTGCGAAAGTAGAACTGTCGTAAGACGACTGTTCTTCCCCAAATATGGTCTTGCCAGTTGATCCATTCCCCAAATATGGTTTGCGGTCGTGGTTGTCTCTCTGCCTTCCCCACCAAGCAAACAGTTAAGCCAGCTGCTCATGCTATGCAGCCGTTAAAGCTCAATGTGACACTTCTACTATTCTGGTTGCTTTGTCGTAGCGTATGGTTATCTATCGAAGCATCGAATGTGAAATCCGACAAAGTCGATCATTGGGTTCGTATGTAACAGAAGTTAAGAACATATACACCACGGGCCAACATGATTAAACCTCGAAATGTGAATCAATAGTCGATAGTTTTAATATCTTGTCGAGAATTTTATGTTGGGATGGAATTTTATACAGCATGATCGACATTGACAAAATTGATCGAAGGGTTATTATAAGATTGTTAGAAATACTAAAGCGACATTGAAGTTTGAGTAAAACTGTAACAATATAAATAGATCATAGATCTCTTCTTCTAATGTTAATTGGTTTTAGGAATGAACCTCGTGTTTCTATATGTTATCAGAGTCAGGTCCGCACATGTGACGGTTCCCAAATTTCAATCCACACTTCAAGCCCCAAAAAAGACATTCGCGTGAGGGGCGTGTTAGAGATATTAAATCCGCATTGAAATTTGGATAAAACCTGTAACAAAATAAATAGATCATGAATCTCTCCTTCTATTGCCAATTGATTTTAAAAGTGAAACTCATATTTCAACAAGTATCAATAATGGTCCAAAAGAGTATTCCTAGATTATGTAAATCACATAAAGAAGATCGAAGAGATTTGTTCGTGTCCCCAATAATCTGAAAGAAGATTTGGCTACTTTGCCCATCTACATTTATTGCACACTTTTTGTCATGTTATTTTACTCATTATGGATGAGCTTTGATCGTAAAACTCATATTTTCACATGTTATCGTAACATAAGATTGATCGTAGGCTATTATTCATCGTTTTTCCTTTCCCTCGTGGATCACATCGAAAAGATGATCAAATCGAATCAAATTATCTTAGAATCGTTCACATGTAATAGATCGATCCATGGTATCAACAAGTCGTGTTGAATAAGCATCGGCGTGCCACAATCTATAGCAAAATAGCCGACACAAGCCTAATTCCTATGGTACTTAGGTAAACTACGAACTTGAGGTAAAAAACGAAGAGAAACGAATCAACTGACCTTTGTTTGTTACCCAGATTTGTGGACACATGTGCCTCAAATTGATATCCAACTTGGTTGCTCCGTGTTGTTTTTTTGTCCGTGGCCTTTGCGTGTTGTGTCACTCTGATTTTTCAACATGAAGACACTTTTCTTTTGCTTTCACAAGATAATCCTATGACTATATAATAGCCTTTTGGTTTGAAGCAAAGGAGTGCAGTGCAAGGCAGTGCATCAGAGCATAGGAACAACAGATTCTTATTGTTTGAATTGATTAAACACATAGGTAGAGTTCAAGGGATTCAATTTAGGAGTTATTGTTTTGCTCTCGATACTCGATGCAGCTCTTTTGTATCTCCTCGTTTAACTAGTAAATTCTTTGTCGTCGCGACCGCCCGTGATTTTCTCCCGCAAGGATTTTCACGTTAAAATCTTTGTCTCATTTATTTTACACACTTTTATTATTTGTGTTGTAATAAATAGTCCCGTTCGTAACAAACTGGTATGAGAGCTTGGCACGTTTCAATCCTTATTTCCTACACCGGGTTCGCCCACGTAGGCTTAAGAACAAACATTGTTAAGTTTGGGATTTAAGTTATATTTTTTACGGGTTAGTTTTTTTTCGCGTTTTTCCATAAAAACAATTTTTCCCTTGGATGAACAGTGCTCGAACAGTGTACGGACATAGGCACTGTTTACACAGTGTTTCAAAAACAGTGTCCGGTGTGAGCAGTACTCCGACGAGAACAGCTGTGTCTTTATCACGACGTTCTTCAGAATGTCCCGGAGGAAAAGTCTGCCAAGACTTTTTGGAACAAGTTGTCCAACTTATACATGAGCAAATCTGTTGCTTCTCGTTTGTACATGAGACAACGTCTTCATTCTTTCAAAATGAAGGAATTGACCACCTCATTGAAAAAGCACTTGACGGAGTTTCAGACAATCCTTGTTGGTCTGAAAAATATTGGAGTCATCATCGACGATAAAGAAGCGACGATCATTCTATTGTGTTCTCTCCCTACTAGTTATGAGGCCTTTATGACTATTATGATTGTAACGCCCCGAACTCCGCTGCTAGGACACGTGGCGTTATGCCGTCACGAACCCGGTTCATGACAAGGCT
>JAOVYX010022622.1:0-14397 GCA_035668315.1 Drosera spatulata
CCAACCACCACCACCACCACCCCTCTCTTATGGCACTTCACACCCTCATAGATATTCTCAAACCATAATAAGACAAAACATTTTCAAATTCCTTTTATTCCTCCTGGATTTCTAAGTTAGTAAGCCACAGTCACAAAGGAGGACATAGATTTCCTATTTCATGCTTTATCGTCCACCATGCTTCCCCTTAATATGGAACTTGATAGCAAGTGAATGATGGAAAGTGAAATTGATGGTAAGAAAGGGGAAACATGGCGTTTACATACATAACCTTTGTTTATTTAACAACTTTGTTAAAAGTTGTTTAAAAGTAGGCAATGAAAATCAATAAGGACATGAAAATAAAATAGAGACTCACATGGCAGAGGTGAAATTTTTGAATAACCGTTGTTTTCTTCCAAATACACTAATCTTTCTCCACCTCATTATTTCAATATGTTTGCGAAAGATGACTTTAAAATCAAATCCTTAGCTTGCTCATATCCTCACAAAACACATCAAAGCATCGAGTGGAATATAACATGTAATATTAGAAAATACCATAGCATATTCATTTTGTAAATTTTAATAGAAAAGATTAAATATTTTGATGTATTTAATCAAGAGAATTGATGATAGGAAAAAATAATAGGAATTGATATTTTTCAAGATTAAAATTAATTCCTCAAAGGCAATGCCCTTATATGGATTTTTTGATAAAAAAAATTCCCCTCGACAAGATGCCTTGGCAATAGCAATTTAAGCTTGGAATAAGAAATCATTTAAATAATATCCAAAATAAGACGAATTTGAAATGAAAATCCACAATTATGCCCAATAGCGATACGATCACGGCCGTGACCAACTACATCACTCCCGTGAAGGGCTTAAAACAACATTCTGGTTTGAAATATCACATTCGTCGCAGCCGTGATCATTCTAGTCATGCCCGTGACAGGCTTCAAATTACTTATTGGCTTTGTTTTTATGAGCATCATGGCCGTTACAGCCTTGGTCACGGTCGTGCCAGCTCAGAAATAAGAGATTTAAGTTTTCAAATATTGTGTAATGGTCTATAATACATAAACCTTATTTGAAGTACTTAAAATACATCATTTCAAAGAGTTTTTTTTACACAAAACACACCTAACAATTTATTAAAAATAAGACAAACTCCTAAGTTCAAAACCAAAATATAAATAATATTAGCTTATTTCACCTAAGGAAAAATAAAAACTTAGGTAACCTCTCAAGAAGCGTTTGGTTTAGAGCCTACAACCTGGCTCTTAAATGCTATTTGAAATGCTACGAAAGCCAAGTTGAAACCTTCTTCTTCTTATGTTTGATATTTTTCAAAAATCATAATTTTTCAAAATTATTTATCAAGAATGCCCACATAAGATTTCTATGATATTTTGATACATTAAAAAAAAAAGATCAAACATGGTACTTCAAAATCATCCTTACGACCAGGAAAAATAGAAACAACAAAAAGGTTTTCAAGAAAAAATTAGAATGAGATTGATTAATTTGAATTTTACTAATAGTTGCAAAAAAAACAAGCGACTCGTGCTTCTCAATGTAAAGGCATTTCTAACTTAGAATCACGTCGCTCAACAATATCACAAATATATAAATACTTTTTCAATTCACCTAAATTGTCAAGTGAAATAGATTGACCATCAAAATAGGTTTCATTAATATTTATTTATGAGAATTACCGAATAGTGTCACTATTTTAATCTTATTTATCATCTGAAATATAGAAAGATCTTAATTACCAATTGGTTCCAAAAAAATTTCGCATCTCTCATTTACCCTTTCCATAGTTTTTATATATAGAAAACCCTAATTTTTTTTTTTTACCCGTCTCCTCCACTCGATTGCCGCTCTCTACTCCCACACCATACATCATCCTCTCCGATCGATCTCCCTTGGCTCAAACCTGACTCCACTTCCTCGCCTCCCTTCATGTCTCCGATCGAGCTCTCGACACGCAATCCGCATCGATTCGATATGAATTCGAGAATTCGATATGAATTCGAGAGGCGGAGATTGGAGACAGCAGCGACGGAGCCATGAGGTGAAGGCGACTCGGATCCACTTCCTCACCCCCCCCCCCCCCCTTCGTCTCCCCGTTCGAGCTCCCGACACACCATCTACATCGATTTGGTGTGCATTCAAGAGCCGGAGATCAAAGACCGCAGCGACGGAACGGTGAGGTGAAGACAACTTGATATTTCAAATGGTCGCACTGTTTCTCGGAGGCGACGATGTTGATGGAGAGACAACGGTGTAGACGCCTCTTTGCGATTTCAATCAAGATGCACTATTTCTTGATATTTCAAATGGTCGCACTGTTTCTCGGAGAAGAGAAGAGATCGATTGACCATAACAAAGCATTAATGAAGGCATACTATTTTTCATTATATGCGTGTTGTGACGATATTGTCATATTGTTGGTCGAACTGTGAGGGGACCAATGGCGGTGGGAGCTGAGGCAACATCAACTTAACAAAGTGCACTGTTTGAGAAGATGGTCGTACTATCACCTTCGATGGATGGGTCAATGACGACAATGATGACGAAACACACTATTTGGGAAGATGGTCGCACTATCATCTTCGGTGGATGGGTCGATGATGACGACGACGACGAAGTGTACTGTGTAGGAAAATGGTTGCACTGTCATCTTCAATGTCTTGGTCGACGATGAAGACGACGACTATGTTTTCTTTGCGTTAGGGTTAAGGGTGAAACATAGTGTTATGATGTGAAAATTGTAATTAATTTGAAATAATTTGTTTTCTTATATTAGTAGTTATGAGTTGATATTATGCTCCCTTAATTTGTTTATAAGGGTAAATTAGAACATAAATTATGATTGAGAACTTACTCATAAAAACAATTTTGTGTATCACTTATTGGTAAATAAAATTACTTTTTGGAACCTTTTGGTAATTCTCTCTGTTCATTTTCAAGTTTGCATCATTAAATTCATCATAGACAAGTTCAAAATCTTTTTTGTTCAATTCATCACATCCTAACTCTAAGATTTCATCTTCTAACTTATCTGGTTTTGTTATTTTATTGTATGAAACTCTCTAATTTCAATGTTTCTTCATCACTTCCACTTTAAATGAATTCTTTTAACTTTTCAGAATGATCAAATTCATTTATCATTTCATTGAAAATAAGAATTTTCGATTCACTAATTTCATAAGAGAATTGATTGACTTGATTTTTCCATCTTTCAAAGTTAGAAATTGATTCTTTTTGATAAATTGAATTTGAGGCAATCAAGTTAGTCCATCCTTGTAATGAATATAAAGTTTTCTCTTGTATTTGTTCAAATTCATTAAATGATTTGTTAAAATTTGGAGTTTTTACTAGAATAGGCTCAGAACCAAGTTGGTCGATTGGACTTTGCAAATCATGGTTAATAGCTTCGACTTCAACTTCAAGAATTCTATTTTCTTCACGGAAAATATGTTGGTTATGCATCATTGTTTTAACATTTCTTTTAAAGATATAGAATTCGAATTTTGTGTTATGGTCTTGGGGGTTGACTCTATGAATAGTCATTAGAATCATTTTATAAAAAGTTATAACAATCGTTTGGCACTGAAAAATTGAAATTTTGATAACTCCTATAATAATTTTAATGATCTAATCACCCATCAGTATAAGAATAATAATAAATATTATATCCATATTATAATTAGGATGTTTGTGAAAACATATTCATTTGATTGAAATATCTATAAGGTGAAAAAATTGGGCAATAGTTTATTTGTTGTACCATATTAAAATAATTTTCACATAATCTATTACTATTCATATTATTGCTCAGTTGAATAATCAATTTGGTAAGTTTATTGAATAATCAATTTGGTAAGTTTACTTGAGAATTATCAAAAGAATGCTAATTCATATTACCATAAGATTGATAATTAAAAATCATGATAAAAATCAATTTTAAATCAATTCAAAAAGAGTAATCTCACCCAAAATATTTTTTTTACTTTCTTCTTCTTTTTAACTAAAAAAATTAAAATTAAATTAAATTAAATTATAATGTTTAGAAAAATAATAGAACTTTGAGTGGCTAAAAATAAAACAAAATATTAAAACAACGTTATCATCACCGGTAATGATGCCAAATTTGATGTGTGTCATCGAAAACACGTCAAATTAGAACTTATATGTGCACACTTACACTCTAAAAATGTTAATCAATACAGTAATGAAAGTAAAAGTCGAACCTATAAAGACTGTTGCAATATTAAGATTTAGGAAAATATAAGTTTGAGGGAATTTCAAGTTAAGTGAATTAAAACCTAATTTAAGTAACGAAAACTAAATAAATTACAATGAAAATTGAATTAGGTTGTAAATTATTGGAATCTAGCGTAGGAAACTATCATAATTCTACCTTAACTTAGGGATTAATACAACAACAACAACAACAAATCAAGCCTTTATCCCATCAAGTGGGTTCGACTACATGAATTCGACAGCGCCATTCCAATCTGTCATGTACATCATCTTCTGTAAGATTATGATAGGCTATATCATATTTCAAGGTTTCTCTCATGGTCTTTTTAGGTCTCCCTCGTCATCTCTTGACATGTGCTAACGCCCAAGATTCACATCTCCTAATAAAAGTTGTGACCGTCTTGCGTTTCATATGACCATACCATCTTAGTCGTGACTCCCTTATCTTATCTTCTACTACAGCCATATCCACTTTTTATTTGATAATTTAGGGATTAATGATAGATGATAATTTAGATTCACTTGATTAGTTTGATTGCAATATAAGGGTCTTCAATATTACATTCTCTAAAATGTTGATTACAAAAAAAATAAAAATATATACAACCTCATCAACTAATCTAACATACTAATAGAAATGTATGTGTTGAACTAAAAATTGAATTAAACAAGAAACATATCAAATATGAATCAATAATAAAAGACATTTATATATTCATTCACATACTAACAGGTCCTAATCATGTCATGACTAAAAGAGAATGCATCAAACTTGATTAGTTGTTACTTAATATGATGAAAAAAGAGAACAATCATTAGTTAGATCAATTCATAACATTCCCTAGATAGCCAAACTAAACGACACTATGTATTAATTATGATAAAGTTCAAACCTTTAGCATAAATCATACTTCCTCCCTCCTATACAAATTGCAATACTTTTTTTTGGATGTCTTATTCAAATTATAACGTTTTTATATTTAACAATTTTTTCACATAAAAATATTAAAATATCCATACTTTATATCACATCAACTCATCCACAATCATTATTCTTTCTTTTTTTTTCCTCATTTTTTTATCTCATATATAAGGAAGGACAAAATAGTCATTCCTTATTAATTCAACACACACATAAATTATCGTGTCGGATCAAACCGTTGTAATTTGAATGAGATAGAAGTAGTATATAAAACGAATCTGGTTTTAATTATTCATGCATGTAATCTAACAATCCTGTCAATTCAAACATGAATCAAATTCAGGCATGAATCAAATTCAAACATTTTCAGTTTCATCCTACATTGAAACGGAAACAAACCACCAGAAACATGCCTTTGGATGAGATGGAATGACTGATGCGATCAAAATTTCCAAGACTGAAGAGTGAAGATATCAGCCCATTAGCGCGATCCAAGCATATCAATCAGCCCAGCCCAGGCCCAACAAAAACAGTCATTCACTCAACAACGGCTCCATGACATACCATTTCAACTCTCCCCTCAGATCTCACTATCCCACCATGACCACCCCACCTCCGGCCACCGGCAACCACCCTCCCGCTGCCGCCGATCACCGCCCTCACTCCTCCGACTACGCTCCCTACCCAACCCTCAATCCCAACGACGTCGTTCCCCCCTCCGACCCCTTCCTCTCCAACCCTCCCTACTCTCTCCCCACCGGTACTCCCCCGCCTCCTCCACGCGCCGCCGGTGGAGGAGGAGCCACCGCGATGCCGGCAGAGTCGAATCCTTATGTGTCATCTGCTCCCGTGGCGCCTTCGAGCTCCAAGAGTGAGTGTGGATTGGATTTGTTAGGGTTTGGATTGGTGGATCGAGGTGATGGATTGAGTAATTGTGTGTGATTGTGTATGGTTGTGTGTGATTGTGTAGATCCCATGGAGTCGGTGAAAGGAGTGCTGGAGAAGTGGGGGAAGAAGGCGGCCGTGGCGAGCAAGAAGGCTGAGGGACTGGCGTCGGATGTGTGGCAGCATTGTGAGTGTGATTTTGAGATTGAGTTTGGTTCGATTTTATGTTTTGTGTGTTCATGCTGGGAAACGATGTATGATGTGTGTTGTGATTGGTGAGATGAAATCCACAGGATTTAGGTCTAGAGTAGTGTTCTGTGCGCAGGTCTACATTGTATCGTGAAGAGTTTTCGGCGATTACGATGCAATATGTGGTCAATGACCAATCTGATTGATTCGCAGCGTAGTCATTGGATTTGTTGAAGTGACTAAAATCATGCTGGCGTGATTGGCATTAATGTGTGAAATGTTCTGTGGGCCTAGCTGAATTCTCTCTTGTGGCGTGCCTTACTTATCTTTTCGACATGATCGGTTGTCTATTCTACGCATGGAGAGATCCTTGATGTCCCACAAGGATTTGATCCTTGATGTCCCACAATGATTTCTCCCTAACTTTCTTTGCTAAAGAAAATGACAAACACCTTATGTTATATATGTGGTGTGCATTGAAGACATTTGGTATGAAGGCATTCTTTGACAAAGGAGTTCTATTTTCTTCGGACATTACATATTTCTTCGGTGGTGGAGTTTTAAGATGCAGAAGAGTTCTCCTATTTATATATATATATATATAAATATATATTTTGAGTCAAACACATTCAACTAAACACATTGAGGACTTAAGGGATTTGTATAAGAGATTATTTATCTCTATCCCTTTGTTGTGAGGTTCTCGACGTTTCGGTGTAGTGTTTTTTTTTTTTTTTTTATGTCTTCGTTTGATTAGTGGATTTTCTCGTCGTCGGCGACCGTCCGTGGTTTTCTCCCGCAAGGTTTTCCACGTAAAAATCCGTGTCTTATTTATTTTACGCATTTGTTATTGTTTGTGTTGCAATTAATAGTCCTGATCCTAACAAACTGGTATCAGAGCTTGGGAACGTTTCAATCCTTGTTTCATACACCGGGTTCGCCCACGTAGGCTTAGGAACGTAGGCTTGGGAATGTTTTTTGCGTTTTTTGCACAAAAAGTGCGCAAACAGTGCGGTGAGTAGTGTACGGATAGAGACGTTATTTACACAGTGTTTCGGTGAACAGTGATCCGGGTGAACAGTGTTTTCAGGGGAAAATTTCATTGCGATGGCGCCTATGAAATTTGATGCGGAAAAATTCGATGTCACACATAATTTTGGACTTTGAAGAGTGAAAGTCGTTGCCTTATTAACCCAAGAAGAAATCGAAGAGGTTCTAGAAGTAGTTGATAAGTTACCAGCGGAAATGGAAACAGAAGTAAGGCGAAGATGGATAAGAAGGCACGCACAGCTTTACAACTATGTTTGTCTGACGACGTTCTTCAAAATGTCCTGGAGGAGGAGACTATCAAGGCTCTTTAGGTTAAGCTATCCAGCTTATATATGGGCAAATCCGTTGCTTCTCGTTTGTATACGAGGCAGCGTCTTCATTCCTTCAAAATTAAGGAGTCAACTATGTCATTGGAAAAGCACTTGACGGAGTTTCAGACTATCCTTGTTGGTTTGAAAAATGTTAGAGTTATCATTGACGATGAAAAAAGGGCAGTGAGTCTATTGTGCTCTCTCCCGAGTAGTTTTGAGGCCTTTTTTACTACTATGATTCATAGTAGGGACTCTTTGTCACTGGAAAATATGAAGACGTCTTTGACCAGTAGCCAACTGAGACACCAGCTTTCGGAGTCATCCAGGCCGTCGCGTTCTAATGATGGGTTATTTGTTCGGAGGAGACCAGATCGAAGACAACTGGACAAATCTAGAGGCCGCTCCAAGAGTAGATCGAGGAAGTCAGACTCTTGTTACTACTGTCATCAGAAGGGATATTGGCAAAACGAATATCCTAAACTGAAAAACAAACAGAAGGAGGAATCTTCAGCTGCTGGTATTGTCGAGACTCAATCTATTTCTAATGTTCTTATATCCGCTGTAGAGTTTTTAGTTGCATCCACATCTGAGTGGGTTATGGACTCTGGTTGTACTTTCCACATATGTCCACATCGTGAGTGATTTACCACATTTGCTAAGTCCGAGGGTGAGCAAGTTCTTATGGACAATGATACTGCCTGTAAGATTTTTGGCGTTGGAGAGGTTCGTATATGGATGTGGGATGGTGTTGTACGAGTATTGAAAGATGTTCGTTATGTTCTAGCAGTTAGGAGGAACCTTATTTTTTTAGGTTCTCTTGATCGCGAAGGATGTTCGTATCACTTTGAAGATGGGGACATGAAAGTCAAAGAGAAGAACATGGTGGTGATGAAGACTCGACTTCGTGCTGATTTATACTACTTGATCGGGTCTACTCAGAATGAAGTTGTAGCTGTTGCAAGCTCATTGAAAGTCAGCGAAAGTGAGAGCAGTTCAGAAACGAAATTGTGGCATATGCGGCTTGGGCATATGGCCAATAAGGGGATGGATATTATGAGTTCGGCTGGTTTGCTTGGAGGCTTGAAGACACAGAAGCTCGGGTTCTACGATAGGCTGTGTCCTCGGCAAGTAAAAGAGAGTGTCGTTTGATGGTGCGGTACACAGAACAAAAAGGGCACTCGACTACATTCACTCAGATTTGTGGGAGCCATCTCCGCATGCTTCGATGGGAGGAAAATTGTATTTTTCAACCTTCATCGATGATTATTCCCGTTATGTCTGGATATATTTCTTGAAAGAGAAATCGGAGATATTTGAGACCTTCAAGGAATGGTTGAAATTGATTGAGACGCAACCGGCATGTAGATCAAGAAGTTTCGAACCGACAACAGAATGGAATTTGTGAACAAGCAATTTCTGGAGTTCTATAAGGACAAAGGCATTGTGAGGCATCGCACTGTTATTTATACACCTCAGCCGAATGGGGAGCAGAGCGTATGAACCAAACGCTCATGGAGCGTGCTCGGTGCATGTTGATTGGGGTTGGACTGAAGGAGTGGTTTTGGGTTGAAGCAGTTGTGGCGGTCTGTTATCTGGTAAACAGGTTACCCTCAACATTATCTATGAAGACACCTTATGAGGTTTGGTCTGGTAAGTCCGTTGATGATTCCAACCTTCGTGTTTTCGGTTGTCCGGCATATTATCGTGTCAGCGAAGGAAAGCTGTAGCCTAGGGCCAAGAAGGCCATCTTTCTTGGATACCAGTCAGGTGTGAAGGGGTACAGATTGTACTCTACTGATCCTTTATCATCTGGGATCATCATCAGTAGAAATGTCACATTTGACGAGGAGTCAATGTTAACCAAGAAAGATGAACAGCAAGGGAGCATTCAACAACAGGTGGAGCAGACACGAGCAGTCGAAAGATCGACATTTGAGGTGGAACATCAGGATGGGGAATCCTCAGATTCCACGATTCCCACTGATGTTTTGCAGCCAGTTTAGTAAGCAGAAGATCCAGGATTGGAGCCACTAGTATCAGATCCAGTCCAAGTGGAACCCACTCTACAGCAGTACCAACTTAGCCGTGAGAGGGAACGACGAGAGATCAGATCTCCAGTTTGATATGGCTATTCAGATTTGATGGCATATGTACACATTGTTAGCGAGGTAGTTGAGAATGAGTTTTTGTCATTCAGGGAGGCCGTTGCTAGTTCGGAATGTGCCCAGCGGACTGTAACTATGGAAGAGGAAGTAAGATCTCTTCACAAAAACAACACTTGAACTCTAGTTTACTTGCCGAAGGGAAAGCGCACCATATGATACAAATGGGTGTTCAAAAAGAAGGAAGCAGGTGATGGCGGCGAAGGGAGATTCAATGCCAGATTGGTAGTCAAGGGTTTCACTCAAAGGGAAGGTATTGACTATACTGAAGTTTTTTCTCCTATAGTCAGACATACTTTTATTCGAGTTTTTTAGTTTTGATTGCTAAGTTCGATCTGAAACTTAAGCAAATGGATATGAAAACGGTATTCTTACATGATGAGTTAGAAGAAGAGATCTATATGCGCCAGCTCGAGGGTCTTTTCATTACCAGGAATGAAAAATCGAGTCTGTTTTTTGAAGAAATCATTATACGGGTTGAAACAGTTGCCCCGACAATGGTATCATAGGTTTGACATTTTTATGGCAAGCATTGGATACACATGAAGCCCGTATGATCAGTGTGTATATCATCAGCAACAACCTGATGAGAGTCAGGTATATCTTTTGTTCTATGTAGACGATATGTTGATCGCTGGTAGAGACAAAGGGATTACTGACAGGTTGAAGGCGTAACTCAGTAGTGAGTTCGATATGAAGAATTTCGGCCCAGCAAAGAAGATCTTGGGCATGGAGATCGAGCGGGATAAGAAACGTGGAGTTCTAGACCGATCGATTTGGCATGATAGATGCCAAATCAGTTTCTACTCCCTTAGCAGCGCACTTAAAGTTATCCTTGGAGCTCTCACCGAAGACTGAGGACGAAGTGAAAAGCATGGTCTCAGTGTCTATGCGAGTGCTGTCAGTTCCTTGATATATGATGTGGTATGCACTCGACCCGATTTATCATAGACAGTGTCAGTAGTCCGTAGTTATATGAGCAGACCTGGTAGAGGTCACTGGCAGGCCGTGAAATGGATCCTTAGATATCTTAAGGGTTCATCGGGATTGAGTCTCGTTTATGATGCAAGACGAGGTGGAGGCAGTGACGATGTTGTGGGGTTCTCAGATTCAGACTACGCTGGAGATCTGGATCGTCGGAGGTCACTTACAGGTATGTATTCACTTTTTGTGATGGGCCAATTTCTTGGAAGGCAACTTTGCAAGATACTGTAGCTTTGAGCACTGCAAAGGCGGAGTTTATGGTTGTTGCATCAGTTGTGAAGGAACCAATTTGGTTGAGGAATTCGGCTTCTGATTTAGGTTTGAAGCTAGACAATACAGTGGTTCACTGTGACAGTTAATCAGTCATTCACTTGACCCGTGATCAGATGCATTATAAGAAAACTAAACACACTGACATCCGTTGTTACTTTGTACAGGACGTTAAGGATATCAAGGTGATAAATATTGCTACTACAGAGAACCCAGCAAAAATGTTGACGAAACCTGTTCCTGTGTCAAAATTTCGTCATTGTCTGAAGCTTTTAGAAGTGGAAGACGGTTAGGCTCATTCTGAGCTTAGGTGGAGGTTGCTCAACGACATTGAAAAAGATTTGAGTCAAGGTGGAGAATTGTTGAAGTGACTAAAATCATGCTGCCGTGATTGGCATTAATGTGTGGAATGTTTTGTGGGCCTAGCTGAATTCTTTCTTGTGGCGTGCCTTACTTATCTTTTCAGCATGATCGATTGTCTATTCTACGCACGAAGAGATTGCTGATGTCCCACAAGGATTTCTCCTTGACTTTCTTTGCTAAAGAAAATGAAAAACACCTTATGTTATATATATGATGTGCATTGAAGACATTTGGTATGAGGGCATTCTTTAACAGAGGAGTTCTATTTTCTTCGGACATTACATATTTCTCCAGTGGTGGAGTTTTAAGATGCAGAAGAGTTCTCCTATGTTTTTTTTTTTTAGTCAAACACATTTAACTAAACACATTGAGGGGTTAAGGGATTTGTATAAGAGATCATTTATCTCTATCCCTTTATTGTGAGGTTCTCAGTGTTTCAGTGTAATGTTTTTTTTTTTTTTGTATCTCCTCGTTTGACTAGTGGATTTTCTCGTCGTCGGAGACCGTCTGTGGTTTTCTCCCGCAAGGGTTTTCACGTAAAAATCTATCTCATTTATTTAACCCACTTATTATTGTTTGTGTTGCAATTAACAGTCCTGATCCTAACAGGATTCGTGAATCTCACTTATGCTGATCGTAGTAGAATAGTATACAAGTACACTTGCGATGTTAAATGTTATGGTGACAAAATGGTCGTCGCGTCATGGCTTGTAGTAAGAAGACCTTTGACACTGAAGTTGAAAGTTTGAATGCTTCGAAATACTATAATTCGAATTTATTTTGTGATCATTGAATGTCTATAATCTGGTTTTTTTTTTTTTTCCCAAGATAGAGAAGAGTATACTCTATAATCCATTTCTGTTTTTTGTCACTGAAATAAATTAGGTAGTTCTAATTTAGAACTTCTACCGGATGTGATGCAATTTTCATCATTAATTTGTCAAGATAAGCGTCTTGTGGTTAGGACAATGTGATAGTCTTGTATGAGAAATGTTATGAATGCATGCAGTAATGTGAATTCATAGTAAGCTACTTAGTTTCCCAGAAGTGGGAAGGAGAACTTTAAAATCCTTGTTTGCTCGTTTTCCTGTTTTGTATGAACGATTGTCTCCTTGTGACTTGTGATCGCCTGCATTTGGAACTCATTAAGTGTGACTTTTCCTGGGTTTAAGTGAAAACAAGCCCGAATGTTACTGATGCTGCTGTGGCAAGAATAGCTCAAGGAACCAAGGTGCTCACTGAAGGCGGTTACGAGAAGGTATTCAGACAAACATTTGAGACTGTTCCGGAGGAGGTGCTCCAGAAGTCTTATGCTTGCTACCTGTCAACCTCTGCGGGGCCAGTTGTGGGAACTTTGTATTTGTCAACTGTGAAGCTCGCATTTTGTAGTGACAATCCTCTTTCATACAAAGTTGGCGATAACACTGAATGGAGTTATTATAAGGTTAGTTCTCTTTTTATCATCCAAATGTTAAGTTTCTTTTCTCTCTCATCGTTGACATGCTTGAAGTGCATCCCTTCTCACCTTTGATGTGCCTTCTGTTGGTGGATACAACTACAAGTGTCTTTGACTCTTTGTGCCATCTCTACTTGTTACATGAAAAAGATACATTTTGCTTGTCATCGTCACCTACACACAAGCCTTTTTTTTTTTTTTTTTTTTAATTGTTATCGTGTCCCTCTCTAAGGTTTTGGTGTGGATTGTGATCAGCCTCAGGTGCTGTTCTAGATAGTCTTGCTCTCTCAATTTGAATTCAGTTTAGTCTCTTTAACAACATGTATGTCTGTGTTCTTTTGTCGTCTTCTTTTTTTATGTTGGGCTGGAGAATCATCTCATCCACAAGAATGGCATCATTATAACGCACACTGTTCCATGCCACCCCTTTCAGTTGAAAACTTGAATATCGTTCTTTTGCTCTCTTTCCACTGCCTGTCCTTGCCACCACTCTCTCAAATCTCCTACTCTTCCTCTTCCATTCCCTCCTCTTTTCTCTTTTCTGCCAGTTCTACTGTCGGAAATTGCATATGATGTCTAACCCAAACAATGGATTTCGATCTAAGTTATTTTAGATTCAGTGAATAGAATAAAAGTACGATTTCTGCTACGTTGGTTTGTGTGGTGCTGATGCCATGAAGAGTAGAAATAGATTCATCATTATTCATGAGTGTTCTCATTTCATTTTGTTAGTTCGAGTGTGGAATTGATTTTTTTGTATCAGTATTCAATCCAAATGTTACGCAAAACCCAGGCTGGGAGGGGGTTTGTGTATCTTTCTAAATGTGGTTTGGTGGTTGGAAGAGCACTTTTGTGATAGAAACTCAAAACTTGAAGCAAACAGTATAGGATTCTGTCGGATTACTTCCCTCACATCTCTTTACAAGCGGTGAATGATTTGTGAGCATCCTTCAATCAATTTTAGGAATCTTTAAGATCTGGTTGACTTGTTGGAAGAGCCTTGGTTGAGTGTTATGCGATACACAACCCACAATGTTGAAACAAGTTCAGTTCCATATACAGGAACACATCCCTATTAAGTTCGTGAGTGTTATGTGGTGTCTTATGCCCTCAAATGAGGTTAGTTGATATTGATGAGTCTTTGTGAAGTATTGTCTGCTTCCAAACACGTGGCAGGTTCCGAAATTAGAGATACATTTCTCAAAACTGCTCTACAAACAATGCTGTTTTGGGGTGCAAATTGATGTGCAATTCGCATGCGGCCAAGTTTGTTGGTTGATATGAAGAGCCTTTGTCGAGTTTTGTGCAGTATCATACAGTCAAGTTGCAGCATTGCTGAATGTTGTTTTAATTCGAAGGGAACTGTGGATGATGATGACTCTGTAAAGAATAGGCTTAAGGAGACTCGGACATAGACTTGGATGACTACTAATTTTATATGCAAGACTGGTTTTGAAGTACTCTGAATAGAGTATAAATACAAGTGGTGGTAAATTTGAAATATGCAAGGCATGAGATTAACGCAAGGAAATAAATTTACCTTGTGTG
>JAOVYX010022623.1:0-14395 GCA_035668315.1 Drosera spatulata
AGAATTAGGAGATTTTCTGCTATCGAATGATGTGGACAGCTTGCACATTAGCGTTTGAAACGCTCCCAATATTCATGTAGGTTTTCCCCCATCCTTTGTCTAATCCCAGATTTGTTGTTCGGTTTGATGGGAAATATTTATCAAGAAAAGCATTTTGCATTTCTGCCCAAGTATTAATTGATAGCGATGGTAATTCATAAAGCCAATCTTTTGCATAACCCTGTAGGGAGAAAGGAAATGCAAGCAATTTCACAACATCAACTGTTATACCATCAGTTTTGCCCGATTTGCAGACCACATGAAACTCTTTCAAATGTCTATACGGGTCTTCACCAGTTAGACCATGAAATATAGGGAGTTTGTTCAGAAGTCCTGAATTTAACTTGAATGGCACATTTAGAGTTGGTAAAATAATGCAAAGAGGTTCTTCCTCTATTGTGGGAGCAGATAACTCCCGAAGAGTTCGCTGTAAATTTTATTCAGCATTATTTGCATTATTTGGATTATTTTCTCCCATTTCAAAATTTCCAATAATAATAGAAGTGAAACTCCTTTCAGTTTGAGCAGGTTGAGAAGAAGTTGAAGGTGTAGAACCTAAGAAAGGAGTAGAGCTACCTATCTGAGAAGATTCAAAATTAGACACAAATTTTCTAACTTCAGATCCAGTTATCCTGTCACTTCTCAAGTTCATAAAAATTCATGCAAACTTTTTTTGAATGATTCTTTATTTTTTTAATTTTATTTTAAAAACTAGAATAGAAAACTAATAAGTTAAATTTAGTTGATTTGACATTTGTTATCGAAGATTCCCGGGCAACGGCGCCAAAATTTGATACGTGCTGTCATTTACACGTCAAATTAATAATTATGAGCACTCACTTTCACACCATAAATATACAATTAATGCAGAAGTGGAAGTAGGGGTCGAACCCACAGGGAAAATCGAAACTATCCAACTAAATTAACTTAAAGCAATAACTATTCTAGAAATTGGGGGGTGTATTTAAAAAGGTGATAACTAAACTAATTACTCACAAATAGATAAAACTAAGCTAGATAGTAAGGTGGATTCCTTAGATTAGGAGAAATGTAGGGATAATGGTTGAGTCATTTTGAATCACATGGATCAATCATTGATGTTTATAAATCTTAGGTGTAATGATTAAGGTGGAATGTTTGTAATAAGTATTTGCTTAACTCACTACGTTCCTTAGCTTCTAACTTCCAATTAGCTCAGATAGTTAAACTAACTCAAGAGATCTAAATCAGTTCAATTAGCTCGAGTTTGATTTAAAGCATAAGAGTTGAATCATAACATGGAACTTAACATTCATAACAATCATAGCAATTAACTTAAACTAGTCATGTTACATACAGTGCTCGTAGCGTTCCAAATCAAATCCAATGAGTTCCTATGCGTTGCGGACCAAGACTACGTCAATTTCTTCTCCAAGAACCCATCTTTCCTTCGTCTTTCATCCTCTCAACCGTCTCTACCTCCCTGAGCATCTCCCCTTCTGTTCCTTGCTTGGAATAACCCTAGGAAGAGTATTTATAGGAGAGGGCTTGCAACCGAATCGATCCGACGGCTGAAACTCATCATTTTGCATCTGGAATATCGTCACGGCCGCGACCAGGCCTGTCGCGCCCGCGACACCATTAAAATCAGGGATTTTAGGAAATATATACATCGCGCCCACGACAAAATGCGTCGTGCCCGTGACAGCACCATGCCCGCGACGGCTGGTCGTGCCCGCGACACATATATACAGTAAGATTAAAAATAAAAGTAAAAATAGCAAATGACGTTCAAAAATTCTAAAAACTTACACATGATATCTAAACACACTAGTCTAGCTAAACTTGATGAAACATCATCGTAAACACTCTCGAAGCTCGTGCAATGCCGATGAAACTTGAAGTACGACTTTTTGAGTTCATAGATTGTCATATTCTTCAGTCTTCTTCATTTTTGCTCCAAATTCCAAGTCAATCTGCCATAAGACATGAAAGCACAGCAGTACCAACATTCCAAGAGAAAAAGACACTAAAAATATAATTTAGACAATGCAAAAGGAATAAAATAAACGTTTAGAATAAAAAAATGATGTGTGTTTTCATACACATCACATATAACCCTACTTCTAATCAACTATGACTTAGGAAAAAAAAAAAAGGAATCAACATTACTACAATAAGTGTCCGTATTACTGCAGTAACCTCTGAACAACCCTACTGTCAATCTAATTTTGATTAGATTGTAAGCTTCGAAAAAGAAAGACTATTCACCTCCTCCCTCCCCCTCTAGTCTCATAGCAAGTTGTATTGATACTTTCAGCAATAGAATGAAAAAGAGTGCCTTATTAAAAATGACCAACGTATGACAAACAGAGCACCTATATAAATTGAAATAGGGTAACAGTAGAAAGAACTTTCTGGGATGAGCAAAACACATCTGATCATTTTTTCTGGAATCCTGGCATTTTCATCTAGTGATTTTGTCACATTTTAAAATAAGTGTGACATGCAGTTGTAATCACACATTTTATCCATTTTCACGACAAAATTGCAGTAACTTCTGTTCAATGAGGGTTTTGAAGTGTTGATGAACAACGTGTTGAGTATGAAGAACATCAGCATTGGTGTTGTCAATGTTGTGTCCTCGTAGTCATGCACATTGGTCCCTCTTGATACTTCGATCAACTTATCTTTCATCTTATTTGTCGTCAACTCTCTTTCTACTCTATTGTTTTGATTACGTTCAAAACATCGATGCTTCAATTTTGATTCCATTATCATATCCAACAGTCCTTCCTTGTCAATATTCTTTTGATCATCGAAAATTTCAAAAATTAGTTTCAAATCCATCTTGTGTAGAATTAATTCATGATCTCTGAGTATGAATGTTTTCTGGCCTTAGTTGTATTTTGAGATGATTTGCTATATACACTTGTCACTCTTTTGATATTTCTCAAAGCTAATCTTTCTATCTAAAATCGCTTTGATCAGATTCCAAAATGGAGTTTTCATCATCTCCACTTTGTGTTCTTCAGTCACTCTTATCTCATTTTTTGTAAGAAACTTGACAACATCCCCAAAATTGCTCATGTATTGTACCGCCATTGTAGTTATTCAAATAAACAAAGAAATAAGAAATTAATCAGTAAAAAACTCAAACAGAGTGCATGTGTTAATAAACAAAGTCCTAAACAAACAACAATAGCTAGGTTCAATTTGATCAGTATATAAATAGAGCAGTTATGTTTTCAGAATAGAGCGCCTGTGTAATTTTGAAATAGAGTGCCTATGATTTATGAAACGAGAGCCCTTATGTTAAGTTGAAACAGAGCACCTAAGCTAAGTTTCGCAAAGTCGCATCATTATACTACACTAAGCTAGGGTTTCCAAAATAAAACAGCAAAATAGCAAAAAAATTCCACTTTTAATCATGAATGAGGGTTTTAGATTAGGATTCCCATAAAGCACATATATAGACGCAAATGAAACCGAATTCGAGCTTAGAAATGATCTCCTCGTCAATTCACGAACCCAAATTTAGGGAGAAACAAGGCGACGGTGGGAGCGTTTGGGGGAATCAGCGTGTGTTCGATCCAACACGCCGAATCCAGAAGCTAACCTCCATCTTCTACTTCGATCGAATTAGGAGAAATTGAGAAAAATTGGTGTTGTTGAGAAACCAAACAAAGCGCGTTCGGTTTTGGGTTAGTGGGGGAATGAGCGCATTCGGTTAATGATTTTGTATGTCTTTGGAATTTTTATTTCGTATGTATGATTTTGAGATTATTTTTAATTTTTATATTTTTGGATAAATTTTCCTTGATCTTTTCAGAGATCATTTCAATAGCTATTAATTCAAATTATATCAATATCTTATCTTGTGGTTTGTTTTTTATTTTAATTTTTCCTTGATATCATCAATTTGGGCTTGAGGCACAAAAATTGTTCCACTAAAGTTCATAATACTTGAAACACCTTGTTATACTATATCATGAGTACATTCTTATTGTATTTCTTTGCATTCACTGTGAAGCTGGTGCACAAGTCCTTGCAAATGAGGAAAAACGATGCAAAATAATATAAACAGTACGTATATCAACTCATCAAAACAATATGCATAATCTATAATCATGAAATCTATCTTTTCCCCATATATCACTGTTGTAAAAATTACTTACAAAACATATGAGCAAGCCAAACCATTTGATATTGCAATCCGTTTCAGTTCGGATTACACACTAGTCCCTTTTTTTTTTTTCTTATGGTTCTCTACTAGCACTTGCAGAAGCTTCCCTAAATGATTCATTATCCTTATACATAGGGAATTTGTTAAAAAAGCATGTCACGTAGCAGATTTTCTCTCTTTATCCCTATCCCTAAATGATTTTCTATACCATATATTTTTTCTATACTTGGGAAGCCAAAATTCATTCTCTATATAATTTATACCATTCAAAATAGTACAATTATAACATTTTTGTTATAAAGGTCAATGTATAAAATACAAAAAAGAAACTATTTAAATAATTTGAATTATTTTGGGTAGGATAAAATAAAATAAAATAATATCATTAAAGAATTGAAAATTTGTTATTATATTATAGAATATATTAAATTGAAGGTTTGCTAACTTCTGTAGTTTCATATATGAAAATAATTTATATAAACAAATGTGCAAATTTGTAAACCGCTCTCCTCCAAACCATATAAGATTAGGGGTACTATACCTAAGGACATTAGGAAACAATTTCTCTAAAAATAAGGATAAGGTCACATACATCATCTTTTCTTATAGGGATGTTCTTCCCACATTCTGCATTTGACGAGATTATGTAGATATATTTCTATTTGTACCCAAAATCAGACACTCTCTAATGGGTTAAAGGCCCAAAACAAGGCCGAACATCACTAGGCCAAGCACCTATCAGAAAAAGGGTAAGTGGCATGAAATAAGTGGGAGGCCCTCAATCATATGAGATCATGTCAAGTGTGTGGTCAAGAAAGGGTGGGCATTTATTATAAATACCTATCCCATCATCTTAAAAAAGGTAACTTTACTTGTACCCTACTCTTCAGTCTTTATTGACAACTCTGAAACCCCACTAACTTAAACATCGGAACCGATCCCCGAGAAAAACACCTCGGACCCGACTGACCGGTTTTGTTGTTTCTAGTGCGCAGACAAATCGAGCATGGACCAGGGCCCGAGAAGCAACACTTTCAAGGAACCAATCGGGACACGACCAAGTGCTGCCTGTACCACCGGTACAATGGACAGGATATCGAGGAGTGTAGACACCTCCGCGGAGCCATCGAGGAGTTGATAAGGAAGGGAGCCCTCACAAGGTTTGTCGCTGACCGGGATCCTCCAAAGGACCAGCCGCCACATAGACCTAGGGAAAGGACCTGTTCCCCTCCATGGCAGGATGGAGAAGCCAAGTAGCGCCCGAGAATCAATGTGATATCCGAGGGACTCACACCCCTTGAGTACAATGATAGCCCAGGGCACGTCGGTTTGAGTATCTCGAATAAGCCCAAAAGAAAGGGGACAAGCCCGGGACAACCAGCAAGTTGAGATCGGGTCTGAAGATGTGCAGGGATTGCCTTTCCACATGATGATGCGTTGGTTCTGACGGTGCACATCAGGGAATTCGATATGGATAGGATCCTGATAGACAGTGGATCATCTATGGATGTCGTATACTACTCGACATACAAGAAAATGGGGATGAGTGACAAAGACCTGAAATCGTTCAAAACCCCCTTGGTCGATTTCACAGGAGGGTCAGTCTACCCGAAAGGGTATATCACCGTATTAGTGGAAGTCGGTGACAAGACCACTAAAAGGACCTCGTCCAGAATAGCCAATTTCTTTTTGGTGGATCTTCCCCTCTGCCTACAATGGAATAATCGAGAGACCAACCTTGGTGGGATTAAAGATTGTCATCTCCCCTTGTTACTTGACCTTGAAGTTCCCGACTTCTCGTGACGAGGGGTTCATAAAGGGAAATCAGAAGGAATCATGAAGGTGCTATAAGAACATCAAGAACAAAAAGAACTTCCAAGCCCGGGAAGCATTCCCTCTGCACCTTGATCCCTGAGATCAACCGACTTCCCGAAACCGGTAGAGGAGCTCGACAACATCCCTGTCCAAGATAGGGAGAAAGAGAAATTCTTTCGAATCGGGGCCATCCTCAAAGAGCCAGATCGAGGAGACCTCACACGGTTTCTAAGGGAAACTAAGGATATCTTTGCATAGGGGCTGGAGGACATGCAAGGGGTTGACCCGGATGTGATAATGCACCAACTCTGTGTCAAACCAGAAGAAAAACTGATGAAACAAAAGAAAAGGAGTATTGTGTCCGAAAGGAATAAGGCAATTGACGAAGAGGTGGAGAACTTACTCAAAGCGGGCTTCATCAGAGAAATCGCATACCCGGACTGGCTGACCAATCTAGTCATGGTAAAGAAACCAAACGGGAAATGACGAATGTGCGTGGATTTTACGAACCTGAACCGAGCTTGTCCAAAGGATTGCTATCCTCTCCCCCAGATTGATCAACTTCTTGATTCCACCTCGGGGTACAAGCTTCTGTCCTTCATGGATGTTTTTTCGGGATACTACCAGATCCAAATGGCCCCTGAAGAAGAAGAAAACACCTTATTCATCATAGAAAGCGGGACTTACTGCTACCGGGTCATGCCCTTCGGACTCAAGAATACCTGGGTGAATATCAAAGGTTGTTCAATGATGCTTTCGAACCATTACTAGGAAGTATTACGGAAGTCTATGTCAATGACATGTTGACCAAATCTTTGGAACTGGGAGGCACACCAAGGGCGTGGGAAAAACCTTCGACATCCTGAGAGGGTACAAGATGAGGTTTAATAGAACAAAGTGTGCTTCGAGGTTAGGTCTGGAAAGTTCCTGGGTTACATGATAAAAAGCCGGGGGATCGAAGTAAACACGATTAAAGTTCTAGTTATATGAGACATGAAACCGTCTCAGACCAAGAAGAAAATACAAAGACTGATCAGTTGTCTCGTGCGCTCCGGAGATTCCTGTCCCGAGGCTCGGAGAGGGTACTGCCCTTCATAAAAGCCCTGAGGGGGTCAACATGAACCTAGTATGGACCCCGAATTGTCAAAAAGTCTCTGATGAACTCAAAGATTTCCTAAGGCAAATCCCCTTGTTCACAAAACCGATGACAGCAGAAAAGCTCTATTCTACTTGTCAGTAGCCCCCGAGGCAATCTCGGCCGTCCTGATCCGGATAGAAAAACAAAGACAGAAATCGGTCTACTTTGTCAGCAAAATACTCCATGATGCAGAAACGAGGTACTCCAGGATCGAGAAGCTTGCACTTACACTCGTGAATGCCAGGAGGAAGTTAAGACCATACTTTCAAGCCCATCCGAGGTCCTGCACAAGCCTTAGGTCTAGGGGAAACTAATCAAATGGTCAATCGAGGTGAGCGAGTACGACATCGGATTGACTGATTCAAAACTCATGGCAGACCAAATAAATGGTGTCTGCGACGTTGGAGAAAGAATGAAAGGCTACTAGGAAGTAGCAAAGGCAATAGCTGGGGAATTTTCTACACTACAAGTGTAGAAAATTCCTTGGAGGAAATTGTAATAGCAGTTCGACTGAGTAGAATCATGCAGATCAGGGAAGGCCCAGCAGGAAAAGGTCCTATCCAATCCCCAAGAGTGTCAAATTTAAAACAAGTAACACCTATACCGGTTACCGTGTTACCCTCTTGGATGGATGACATTCGGAGATATATTTCTACAAGAGCCCAGCGGAAAACCCGAAGGCTCCCAATTTCTTAATGCTCGGGGAAGACCTATATAAGCGGGCTTAGGTGTCTCCTCTTTTAAAGTGCGTAACAGAAGAGGAGTGAAAGGAGATACTGACTGAGATCCATTTCGAGGGTTGTGGAAACGAGTACGGTGTCCGAAAGCTCGCACAAAAGTGTCCAAGACAAGTATACTTCTGGCCGACCATGTAAACTGACGTAACCAACCTGGTTAAAAGCTGTGACCGGTGTTAGAAAATGACGAACAACATCACTCAGCTGCCTATCGAGCTCACTATAATAGAAATTCCTTTACCTTTTGAACAGTTAGGTACTGATATCCTCGGGTCGTTTCCTCTAGTAACCAGTCAGCGATGTTTGTTATCTCGGCTGTGTAATATTTCACAAAGTGGGTTGAAGCCGAAGCTATCCCGATGATAACCAAGTGTGCCACTGCCGACTTCGTCTAGAGATCCATCGCGTGCCGATTTGGACTATCCCGAGTACTCATCTCCGACAATGGGACTCAGTTCACCGGTAAGAATTTTGTAAAGTTATGCGCCGACCATGGGATTGAGCAACGTTTTGCCTCAGTAAAACATCTTTAGATGAACGGACAAATCGAGGCAGTAAACAAGGAAATTAAGAAGGTATTGGCTCGAAGATTGGAGGATGCAAATGGCCTTTGGGCAGAGGAACTTCCCGGGACACTATGGGCATACCGAAGTACACCAAAGAGATCAACTCGGGAGTCACCTTACAGTTTAGCCTTCGAAATGAAAGCGGTGGTACCCGTCGAAATCGAGCATCCTAACCCAAGGAAGATGGGTTTCTTACCTAAAAGGAATCCATATTTGATAAGGGAAGAACTGCACATCCTATGAGAAAAAAGGGGACTGAGCCATGCTGAATGCCTTGGAGTACCAATGAAAACTGACCCAGTACTTCAGCAAGAAGGTAAAGCTAAGGAAATTCAAGTTGGGAGACTTAGTATTAAGAAGGGCAGAGTTCGAGGTCAGGCAAATCGGAAGGAAGCTAGCTGACAAATGGAAAGGACAATACCGGGTGAGCTTAGTAAAGGCTCGGGGGCATATAAACCGGCCCTATTTAACGGACACGAGTTACTAAGAATCTTCAAAGGGGACGACCTGAGAATGTACTACCCTTGAAAACCTAAGAAAGGATGCCCGAGAAGGGATACCTACAAAGGTTCAGGGAAATTACTATACTTAATGAAAGGAATGAGAAACCCCAAGTTTTGTTGGTCACCGATTCATTACTTGTCTTTTATTTTCTAACATTTTGCATATAAAGGTTATGATAGTCATTATAAAATAAGGGCCATGAGATCCAAGAGTGCTAAAAAGGGTAATACCGAGTAAAAGTTCGAAACTAAAACTGAATTCCGAACTACAAACCGGACCCCTAAACTCTTGAGACCGTGACTAATTATCAAAAGAAAATTTGGACCAACTTAGGCAGGGTTTGAAAGAAAAGAACTGGAATACAAGGTCAAATAATACGACCAGACCAACAAAAATTGCGAAAACCCAGTTGAAACCTAGAAGGTAAATAGCCCCTTCAGCGTGCCAAGCCTTAAAAGGGGAAAACCGGTCTACAATAATGGTCTCGGGTTAAACGACAACGATAATAAGTCGCATGATAAACAAACAGGTGAGATCGATCTTGACTGGGTACGAAAATGCAAATATGAAGAGCAAAAGCTCATAAAGAGCCTTGAAATTTGTTTAGAAAATACAAAGCAAAAACGTGGGGACAAACCTAACCGTGAAGTTAGTACATTAAAAAAAATAAACGAAAGATCTAGTTATCAACATTAGAACCTCATCCCATACCTTTTGGTTCTCCGTCTCAGGGCCCTTCTGGTTAACATCAGCTTCAGCCTCATCCTGGGCTCTCTTCTTAGCAATGAATAGCTCTTCTTCTTGAAGGGTGAGGAACCTGCCAATCTATTATCATATTTCGGGCAGGTGCTCATATCCAAATATGGGAGCTGATTCAAGGTCCAACCGGGGTTATCCGACTCTAGTACGAAGATATGCTTAAAAGGGAGTTCCCACCCATAGTCGAAGCTAACCTGGTTAGACTCTGTGACCTTCCCGGTCTCTTTCTTGAGCTTTTCCTCCAGCTCATTCACCCTCAGCTCCAGCTCAGCCTTCACCTGATCAAACCAGGCCGTCTAGACCTAGAACTGGGAGTCTGATCCGCCAAGGCGTTGGTGAGCTCGACAATCTTGCTATCTTGTATTGAGACGGCCTCCTGCAAAGTCTTCACTCGGGCGTCCATGTCAGAGATTTTGTCCGAACTTTCCGAGGCCACCTTCTCGGCCTCTTCCTTCACCGCCTCCATGGTAGAAGCTTGGTTTTTCAAAGATCGGACGGTAGCACTGGTGTCCTCAACGTAGGAGTAAAGGTTGGTCACCCAAGATACGTCCTAGAGATGTACTGAAATCAGAAACAAAGGCAAAAAGGGGAAGTTAAATCGAGCGAAAAGAAACTAAGAAGACGGGGTCTAATTCGATATAGGTCATTGCAAGGCTCCCGGACCAGCTCCTTTTAGGGGGTGATGGAGTAAAAGGCGACGTCCTTAGGAAGAACCAACGAAAGAAGAGCCTTTCGACCATTAAGCCAGTATTATGGCACGAGACCTCGGGGTTCACGTACCACGCGGGGCGGTAAACCGGGAACCCCGGGCAAACTATCGCATCCAAGGGTCCTCCCCTAGCCAGTGAAGACCAAGTAGAAGCCCACAGCCTCATCAAAGCCTCTGGAACTGTCAAAGTCTCAGAAGGAGCCCGGACGTGGGTGACCGATAGTTGTGTGATAGGTCAACCAGGGGCAACGCTTCAATGCCCCGTGAAGAAGAAGAGGGGACATCATCCCAGAACCACCAATCGAGGTCCTGACTGCCGGAGCAATCCTGGTATTAGCAGGCATCTCAATTGGCAAAGGGGTTGTAGGGGTTTCAGTCCTTGCCCGCTTCGATGGAGGGCCAATACTTCGGGCCATCACAACGATGTTGGGTCCCCGGTTCGTCGTCACTATGATCGGGCGCCTCTTTTGTGGCCTGGCAACCTGAGCAGCTTCGAGGTTGTCCATCTGCGTAGCTTCTACAGGGGCTGGTAACAGGGAAATAACAACATAAGTAAGAAACAGTGAAAGAAAACAAAGGAAATAGCAAACAACAATATTCAAATTCGATCTACAGAACAAAGCCATGAGTGACAAGGTCGGGCTCCTTAGTAAGGTCAGAGACCGAGTAAAGTTCTCCCCCCATCTCGTTCTTCCAATCCATGATCTTCCAGTAGGCCATCTTTTCCGCTGCGTTCATGGTAGGTCGGGTAAAGTCATCTGGATTGAAGTTCTCTACCCACCGGGGAACGTATGGCCAACTGGTCTTGTCTTCCCGACTTACCATAACCCACTGGTTCTTCCATCCCGTATGATTATCCGAGACCTTCACGATCCACTTCATTCCCTTGTACGATTGGAGACTCGCCCAACTTGATTCTTTGGCATTTTTGTTTGTATTTAAGTGGATGAAGTTGAAGAAAAGGGCCGGGGTAATGGAAGAAAGCAGGATCCGGATTTTGGCGGCCAAGTAAAGGTGAAGATTAGGTAGAAAGAGTTTGGGGTGAACTGAAAAAGGTGGAAGACCGAGATTGTTTACCACTGCTGTGATGAAGGGATACACCGGGAATCGAAAACCCTCATCCAAAATATCATTGCCAAAAGGGAGATAATGTGAAAACTTCAAGGAGTCGGGGACTCGATAGGGGAAAAATTTTCATTGCTATTAGATAGGGTGATGATGTAAGGATAGATTGAGGGAGTGTCGTCAGCCCGTGGGTCGGAGGCGGCCAGATCCCCATACTCATCCTAGTCGTTGGCACCTTCTACCCCGGCATGTCCCTTCTCCTCAGCATCAATTTCTTCCCTAACATTCTCCCTCGCCTTAGTCCTAGCCTCCTTCCTCGCCCTCTTGCTTGCTCTCCACAGCTCCTTAGACTTGCTCGATCGTTTTGTCTTACCCAATTTCTTTCTCTTCCTTGTTTTCGCGATCAAGGGTTCGAAAGGGCCCACATCCTCTCTAGCAGCGGCCCTCACCTCGACCTCCCTTCCAGATGGGAACCGCACGGTCAGAGAAAGAGCATCTTTGATCTCGCCATCTAGGTGGTTTAAGACCTCGGGACTAAAAGGCCCAAAGGGGGCAGATTGCACGGTCGGGAAGAAAAGGTCCAACTCTTCATCTCGGGGGTGAGATTCAACCTCTTCGTCCTCCAAGTTCACAACTGGGACACTAGTCACGATCGGAACTCGGGGATGAGTCCTTGGGGGGACAGGGGATGAGCTAGAAGGAGAGTCTGACTTCTCATCCTCCCGACCATACTAAGGAGGGCTATCAGAATTAAAATTTGAAACAGAACTAGAAAGGTTTATGGAAGGACTCATGCTTATCGGTTTCAGAGAGGGTTTTTAAGGTCTTTGAAACTTGAAACCGGGATCGTAGATTGAGGACGACAGGTGAGAGAAAGACCAAGAAAAAGAGAACAGGAAGTGAGAATGACATATACATAGAACTATGGGAAGGGGGTGAACGGAATGGGCCCATAGGAAAGCCCACGGCCCAAGAGACAGGAGGGTCACATCTACCCTCGGAAGACGCGATTTTTGGCGGGAAAGCTATGCAAGGTGCCACGTGGATTGTACAGGACTCGAGGCGCCACTAGTAGGCTGCCACGAAGGCGGAGAGTCCGAACAGGGACTCCAATCAACACCCTTTATCATTGTCATTTTCGCTTCCAAGAAAGAGACTGAGAAACAGTTATGAGAATAAAAGATCCCGGTCTCTGAAAGTGTAATAACCCAAAAATTTATCAAATTTAAAAATGTATATTGGATAAAAAATATACGTACGAAGTGTATGTAACGAACGCTTGAATAAAATTTATGAACGATGAACGTAACATCGTTAAAGTTATTAAGCGTTTGAGACACAGATTTGAGCTTGAAAATTTGAGATGATTGAACGAAATATTATTATATAATATTTGGGATAATTAAATCGACAATGATTAATTATCGAGAGACGTTATGATCGTATGTTTATTTATAACGAACGAATCAACGTTATAATATTATCACGTAACGGTTTTTAGTCTCAGAAAGTTATATCATTAAAAGGAATAAGATATTAATATGTTTCATACGATTAAATCGACACGAATTAATTAACAGAAGATTATTATTACGAAACTAAGATAAAAATAGACTGATAAAAATATAACAAGGGACCAAATAATTCAAATTACTTTTTCCTCCACTTCAATGTTCCTTTCCCTGCACTTACCCGCACACCATGCGCATCCGACAACCTCACCAACCGCACCAAGCCTTCGTCACCACGCACCACCATGACACCAACACCACCCTCGGCCACTAGCCCTCACCTAACGCACTACCATGATCTTCATTAAGCCGGGAGAAAAATGAGCAGCAGCCATGGGAAAAAGGATGAACACGCGGCCCTTGTCCTCCTCTTCGCGTCTTCGAAGTTGCCTAAGCCGCACCTATGCGTCGTCTTGTTAAGCCGAGCCACCACCAACGCCACTAGCAAGCTACTTGTCATCATCTCCAAAAGCTAGAAGAGGATACAAAGCCGGGGAAGGATACACAGCGATGGAAGAGGCCGCGCCTTCACGTTCTTCATGCGCACCGCCTTGTTCAGCTGAGGCGCCACCGCCTTACTCCTGCAATCATTTAGCTTCGTCGTACCTCTCATCATGGTCATGTCATGTGAGGAAGAGGGCAACGACGAGAGACAAGCCACCATGAACGCGAACAAGCAGCTGGCCATGCGCGATTTTTCTTCCTTCTTGCGCGCGGTTCTTCCTGTCGCCTTGTTGCTCTCACGACGCCATCATCTTGAACAACGCTACCACCTCTCTGACCATCACTCGGGGAACGTTTTGACAAGCTGGAACGATGCAGAGAAGATTAGAATGGCCATGCGCAAGGATGTTATGCATAAACCGAGAAAACCATGACATAACAACTTTCCGGCGAAACCAAAGATTCCGGCGATGTTTTCCGACTACCAACACGTCTAGAGGGGTGGCGACAGGTAGATGATGAAGGGAGTGAGGCTCGAGTACCTTTGGTTTCAAGATTTGGTCATAAACGAACGTTAAAGTGCCTTAACGAGCTTTTCCGATCAAGTTCCGGCCAAGGTCCGGCGGGCAGCGGTGAAAATGTTTGGCAGAGCAAAATGATGTGATTTGATGACATTGGGTGTAATGGGTGTCGAAGTTGGTACGTTAACGAGCTTTAAAACTGCTTAGCGAAGCATTTCCGACGACATTCCGGCCACATTCCGACCACCGGCAGTGGCGGCAGAGGGGACATGACGGTGAAGAAGGCGGGACAGCGGGACGATGACCTCGGGTGTCAAAGGTCCTAGGGTTAAACACGCTTCAAAAGTAACCTAACCCCTCTCGATCCAAATCATGCTTATTATTTCATCAATATGATGTGTTATAATGATTATGATATAGAG
>JAOVYX010022624.1:0-43143 GCA_035668315.1 Drosera spatulata
GTCAAATCTGAAAAATTAAGGACACGTGCATGGATATATGCACATCATGACAATTGACATTAAAAATAGAAGTAATTTACAATTAATGGAGTGAAGAGCTCCTTGAAAAGTATTTGCTATTCTCAGTTTATCCACGCCTTTTTTCTGAATAGGGGATTTTCACTCTCTCCTTGTGTGTTTTATTTGCAATTTTGCATAAAGGTGTCGCATTTGTGTTTTTTATGAAAGAAGTTAATAGGCTGCATTGTTATTTCTTACAACTGCAACATGAGCAATGCATGTATCCTTTTTGATAATTCATCCATGGAGGGATTCAAGGGAAAAAAGTATTTGTGATCAACTTCAAAGAAGGATAAAGGATCAACATTTTTGTTTATGACTTCCGTGAAGCCTCTGCCTTTGAAATAATCCCTCCAGGCATTACTGATTTGAATCTGCATCTGATTGGTCTCTTTGTTTATGTTCTTCTTATTCATTGCAAATAAACTAGCCTAGGGTTTAGGTTTTTGTCTTTTTCCTTTTCTCTATTTTTGTTTGTTCCTTATCCTCCTTTGCGTCGGTGCCATGTCATTGCTGTCTCAGTGCTATGTTCCCGCCGTGTCAGTGCTGTATTCCTGCCAAAGAATGTGAAAAGTCTGCGGCCCTTGTGATGGATACGTGTCGGAACAGTGTCCCCTGCGTGGCGGGGTGGGATAGAAATACGTCGGCTCCGATGGAGTATTGGTGCTTCACGGGGTGTCTTTCTTCATACTTAATTTGAATAATTGTTTTGGGCTTCTGCAATGTTTAACCGTAGTAGATTAGAGACTTTAATTGGCAACTTCTTTGATTTTCTGCAGAAGAAGTTTTTCTGTTAGTTGTCAACATTTGGGTGAAATCCAATTGGAAGTTTCTATGGAGTGCGATGAACTAGCTTTTATCTTTTTCTAAGGATCTTTTCTTACTCTAATGGATCTTGTTTTATCCTAATATCTTTGTTTGGTTTCTTTTACCATTGTAAACAGGTTGCAGAGTCAAAACTGGCAAAATTTGTTGAAGACATAATTGTGCCTCCTAAAATGATAGACGTTATTGTGGATGGAGAGGTATCTTTTGCTTTCATGTTTCCTAGGTATAGTTTCTCTTCCATGCATGTTGCATTGTCATGATTCGTGTCCGTGAAGGTGAAACTTCTAGATGTCCCTACTTTCACAGTGTTAAATTTAACGGTTGATACCGGACAACCCCATTGAAAGCACATAGTTAGGAAAAAAAGGAAAAAGAATAAGAAAAACACGAGTATAATCTTTTATTGGCCCAGGCATGCTCTGTTTTAGTAGAGTAGCCAAAGACAAGATTATGAAGCATTTCAATGTTGAAAAAACTCAATATAGAAGATAAATGGATCAATGAGACAACATGATAAATGCGGCAACATAATATTCTAACACTCACAACTGTAGTTTGTTTCTAGCCTGCTTTTTTTGTTTTGTTTTTGTTTTTTTTTTTTATAAGCGTTTCTAGGCTGCTGAGTTGCATGTTTTTGGGTATCTTTTCGTAAGAACCAACCTGATAGAAGAAGAGAGTTTTTTAAAAAATAATACTCCCTCTGTCCCATAATAAATCCCACAAATTAATCGGCACGAGATTTTATGTGTGTGTTGAATTTTTATGGAATTTGATGAAAAAAGAATATTTTTTTATGATAGTGGGATTTACTGTAGTAGTTGTGAGAAGAGATGGTGGGTATATTGTAGATGAGGTTGATTGATTTTGTATTTTTTTAGATAAAAACTTTTCAAATAGGGCATGTTGCAATTATTGTGGGACAACCAAAAAAAACAAGTGTGCATTTATTACGGGGCGGAGGGAGTAATAAAGAAGTAGAAGAAGAGGTTAAATGGTAACCATTAATTATGAGACAGGAAAGGAAAGTCTTAAGCAAAAGAGAGTACGGATCAAACGGACACCACCGTTGTCTCCTTTTGTGAGAACCAAATGGTACACACGAAAGACTGAGTGAGGTGTTGGAAAGAGAAAAAGAGAAGAGTAGACAAGAAGCACACCGTTCCATCATTAAATTTGTTTGAGAATGAAAATAGAGAAACAAAAAGTCAACACTAAGCAACAACTTTTTCATATAGGTGAGGGGCCCGCCAGCTGATAAATGGATAAATGGAAAGGCACCATTCCTTCTTTGAACGGTGGCCACCATTTGAGCATTATTCTGTAAAGAAAAAATATCTAATTATATGATTGTTATCCATGTTGGCCATCGCTTGAGTATTATTATGCCGTTGTTATCCATGTTGGGGATTGCTTTCACTATTAATGGGGCATGTTAATTGAAGAAGAGCTCAATCTTGAAGTTTGGTACTCAATTATAGAGGTAATGGCCATTCATACTTTGTTGGAGAACTTAAGTTATCTATTGCCACTGACAACAAACGAAGTTGGGCTGACTATTGCTCTATTGTTGCTTTAGAATCCATTTTTAGTGATTTTCTCGTCAATTTTGGCGTTGTGGAGGATGAAATAAATGTGACTGTTTGATAGTCGATATTGGTGGTAAGAGGCGAATTGACATTAAGAGTTCCCCAAAAAGCTGTGATTAACAACCAGTGCTGGATGTTGCATTTATAGTGAAGGCTTTGATGAAAACACAATCAATCACTAAACGGAAGATGCTATTTGCATCATTTTCCATGACAATGCATTGAATTATGTTCATCCTATATATTCTATGTGCACTTCCTTTGTTCCTGTCTTACCCACTTATCTTATCTAGGTCAATGAGGACTACATGAGAACGCTTGAGATTTTAAGTAAGAAGCTGAAATATGTCGAGGTAGATCTTTTAGTGAAAGCATCAAAAGCTCTAAAGGATGTGCAGCCTGAGCTGGAAAGACTTCGTCAGAAAGCCGTTTCCAAGGTAAGTTACGCATTTAATCTGACTGTCTGACTGATACATATGGTGCTGTTCAGACCTGAAAGCAACAACATTTATCTCTCTCTCTCTCTCTCTCTCTATAACTATTTCTCTTGATGACATTATAGGTGTTCGACTTTATTGTTCAGAAGCTTTTTGCATTGAGAAAACCAAAAACAAATATCCAGATTCTGCAACAAAGTGTTCTCCTAAAATATAAGTATGTGAGTGGAAAGAATATATGTCTTCCTCTTGTGTTTATCTTTTTTTTCGTTACTCTGGTGCTTCTTTCTCTTTAAGTTAACCCCTAATGGAAATCTTCAAAATCTGTGCCATGATATTTTTTTTTGGGATACTGATGCTGAACCTCAGGTACGTCATTTTCTTTCTCAAAGAACATGGGAAGGATGTATACATTGAGGTCCGTGCAGCCTATATCGACACAATGAATAAGGTAATTCTGTTGGTGCGATCAGGATATAGTTTGAGTAGAACCATCAGATTTAAAAACCTTTCACTTGATCATTTATGCCGCATCTTAATATAGTCCATATGGATGAAAGCAGTCTTGCTTTTAAAGTGTGGTGAATTGTCCTTGATGATTTTCCTGCAGTTAGAATCTCTTGAACATTGTTTACTCTCTGGACCGTCTAGAGATTTGGTTGAATTCCAAATGTAAACGATTTCCCTATGTTGCAGGTGCTAAGTGCTCATTTCCGTGCATATATACTGGCATTGGAGAAATTGCAATCTGATATCGCAACGTCTAGTGATTTGATTGGCGTTGAAGCTAGAAGCACCAGTCTTTTTTCAAGAGGAAGAGATCCTTTGAAGAACCGTTCTTCTGTTTTTGCTCTGGGTGACAGGATAAAGATCTTAACGGTTTGTTGCTAGCAATATATGTTCTCATATTGTTTGCCTATGTTTTCTGTGATCCTGCTGTCACCAACTCTTCTGTGCTTTACTGAGTGATTCACTGCCTAAGATGGATGTAATTCTTTGAACTTGTATTGCCTTTCAGTACTGCAGTTATTTAGTGATCAACAAGTCTGAAGATGATAAAAAGTTGAATTACGATAGCGAATGACATCAGTTTTTGGTTTTTGCAACTGTTTGGATTGACGACATATAATGGAGAACTTTTGAGGAGTGCAATTAGGCAGGAAAGGTGAAAAGGAATAAAAGAAATGTTCAAGTTCAGTTTAAGTATGATTTGAGCTTACAGTAGGGTGGGTTCATCACCATCGACAATGTGTAAACATAAAGGACAAATAGCTGAAATTTCATGAGTGCAGTAAAGTGCTTCAGTGTCGATTAGATAAATAATTAGGTCCTATGATCTGTAGAGCAGAGTAGTTCCTTTCAACGATAGTATTTCTGCTTGCAACTTCCGTTTATATGTCTGGGACTTTATACTCGGGTTGCTTTCATTTTCTTGAATGAATGGGATTATAGTAAGTTTCAAATGGACTAATTGCGGGTGTTTCTCTTCAGGAAATTGATCAACCTGCGTTGATTCCCCACATAGCAGAAGCTAGCTCTAAAAAATATCCCTATGAAGTGCTCTTCAGGAGTTTACACAAGTTATTGATGGATACTGCTAGTTCTGAGTACGCAGAGATTTTAATCTTTTTTGTTTCCCAGCTATTTTAATATGGTTGGATGGTGTCTTCGGTTGGGCAACATAGTATACTTATGGTCTATCATTGTTCCTGTAGGTATTTGTTCTGTGACGAATTTTTTGGGGACGAATCCATATTTTATGAGATATTTGCAGGTCTTCACATTTCATTCTTCGAACTTTGTTAATGTTTGAATTTGAATAACTAATTGTTGTGGGGCTTGTTCATTAATGAATGAAGATAACATCTCCAATATGTATGCTGAACTTTTTGTTTTCGATTTTCTTGCTAGGTCCATTCACAGCGATTGATGAACACTTTAACACAGTCCTTTCTAATTCTTATGATGCTATTGGCCTTATGCTTATGATACGCATAATCCATCACCACCAGGTAATTTCTACCTTCAATAACTTGTTTATCATTACCTACCTTAAATAACTTGTTTGTCTTAATTTGTAGCGCTCTTAGTTTGAGAGATTTATCTGAAACAATATTTGAGATATCCTGATGAACTTGCCTAGACCTTGGTCCCGATACAGTTTGATATATTGATATCATTCTGTTCTTGTTCAGAATTTTCCCTGATGTCATTCTCCATTAGTTTTTGGAAGTGCCATTTTTCTGCTTCCCCCCTAGAAAAGTGTGGTAATGAGGTTTAAGTTGTGTTTTCTAAGTAATTTAGGTGTTTGTATAATAGAGCATAAAGCAAGATTTCTAGGCTCGTAATCAAGGAATTTTTGTACAATAATAGTCAAACATCCTGCATTCATCTGTTGACCTGATTTTGTTTCATTGTCTTAATCAGCTTATCATGTCAAGGCGGAGGATTCCTTGTTTGGATTCATATTTAGACAAGGTTTGAAACTTCTTTTTATAAAATTTTATGCTTGAATCATGCCTTTTGGATGACAAATATTTGGCAGTCTCAGATGATTGTTTCCTTGTGCCACTTCAGCATTGAATTAGGTGTTTCAAAGTGTTTATTGAGTGCTCATGTCTCAAGCATGAATATAGAAGGCAATTTCCCGTTACACATTCTATGACATGCTCATCCATCCCTGTATCACTCAGTATGAGTCCTGTGTCAATTCTTAGTCACACACCGAGGGGGAAAAAAAAGCAAGAAAATTCGTGACATTGCAAGCAGGAGTCCGGCCAAGGAAATATATAGGGGACAAATCATAAGGGGAACTTGGCCTATGAGCTCTGTTGTATAAATTTAAACAAGATCTGAAATCTAGAGTCATGGGAGATAAAACGACATGATAAAATGGAAGTGATACTAACAGAGATTAGAGGAGTGAGATGAATGTCATGCTGAGACTTCTTGTAGAAGAGAAAGTCTTTCTACTATTGAAACCGATAAAATCTAGGGTAGCCTTGAGTCTGGGGATACAAAAATAGATCTATACAATAGTCCTGGGAACATCTCACCGAAAGGTGGTACCGGACAAAAAATTCAGTTTATGAAATGATGAGTGTATTCGATTTAAATCATGCATTTTTGAGAATGTACTTGGCAACTTTAGACTAAGAGAAGACAAATAAAAGGAAGTGGAGCGAGGTCAATAAAAAGGGAGGGAAGTTTATAATCGGTCTTACTTAGTGATTATTTTTGTCACTATTGGGTCTCGGGAGTGAAGCTTATAGCTTCTTAGGGTTATTTGGTATCATTGTTCAAAATTGTGAAATCCAAAATCAATAACAGAAACAAAAAACCAGTAGCGAAAACAAAAAAAAGCACTTCATGAAATAAAATAGTATTTTTTTGTAATGGGAATCTTGAATGCTGCGCTGAGATAAATCAAGAAACAACAGCAACAAATCAAGCCTTTATCCCATCAAGTGGGCTGGCTACATGAATACGACGGCATCATTCCAATCTATCATGTACATCATCTTCTGTAAGATTATGATAGGCATATCATACTTCAGGGTTTCTCTCATGATCTTTTTAGGTCTTCCTTGTCCTCTCTTGACATGTGCTAACTCCCAAGCTTCACATCTCCTAACAGAAGTTGTGACTGGCCTGTGTTTCACATAACCATTCCATCTTAGTCGTGACTTCCTCATCTTATCTTCTACTGGAGCCACATCCACTTTCTGTCTGATAATTTCATTTCGTATTCTATCTATTCTTGTGTGTCGACACATCCACCTTAATATTTTCATCTCGTTTACACTCATCTTATGTACATGTTGTCATTTAATTGTCCAATATTCTGACCCATACAACATCGTTGATCGAATGGCTGTCTTGTAAAACTTTCCTTTTAACTTAGTAGGTATTTTAGGATCACATAGCATCCTTGAAGCGTCCTTCCATTTCAGCCAACCTGTTTTAATCCTATGATCAATATCTGCATCAATTCCTTCATTATTATGCAGATATTCTGTCTTAGTTCTACTGATCCTTAACACCTTACTTTCCAACACCTTCCTCCAAGTCTCGAGTTTTTCATCCATCCCTTCTTTCGAATCGTCCACCAGAGCAATATCATTAGCGAAAAGTAAACACCATGGTACTTCATCTTGTATATGCCTAGTGAGATCATTCATTACTAAGGCGAAAAGGTATGGGCTCAAAGCTGATTCTTGGTGTAAAACCACTTTAATAGGAAAAGCAGTCGTTTCACCAACATGGGTTCGCACACATGTAGCAGGTTCTTCATACATGTCTTTTACAATCTCGATATACCTATTCGTCATTCTTTTTTTTCCTAAAGTTTTCCAAATCACTTCTCTTGAAACAGAATCATATGTCTTTTTCAGTTCGACAAAAACCATATGTAAATTCTTCTTCTCTATCCTAAAACGTTCCATTACAAGTATTGACAATATCATTTTTTCTTGGTTTATGTTTTCTGTTTCTGTTTCATCCATTTAAGAAACAAAAATCAATATCTAACAACTCTGTTACATCACCTAGTGAAACAAAAACAGAAAACCAAAGACAACAACGATACCAAACAGGCCCTAAGTGTATCAGTGATTCAGCGGTTCAGTGGTTCAGCGATGCTGGTGGCTGACCCGTGCGCCTGTTATGGTGGTTTAGGAGAAAACACTGTAAAGAATCAACAAGTAATACTAAAAAGGAACCAAAGGATGTTTTGATCTCCTTGACTCGTTTCTCTCTTGGCCTTCATATAGGCCATTGCATGCCAATGAAGATCAAACTTGTGTACTTGGATGCTGTTGGGTGTCTTGATGCAAGTATTGACGATATTGTCACAAAGATTTGAAAAAGTTACTTGTCAAGACTTGCTGAGGAATGTGGCTCTAGTAGAAAGCGTCAGAAACAAGCTTTACATTGACTATTGTGGACCATATCTTGAATCCATGCACATTGATTTTGTACTAACTGTGTCAATGATTTGAACAGATTAACATTGCATTATGGCCTCGTTTCAAGATGGTCTTCGACTTGCACCTTAGTAGCTTACGCAATGCAAATGTGAGAACATTGTGGGAAGATGATGTTCATCCTCATTATCTCATGAGACGTTATGCTGAGTTCACAGCTTCACTCATCCACCTTAACACTGAATATGGAGATGGTCAGGTATGGACTAATTTGAACCCTTCAACAAATCTGATGTATTGCAGGCAGCTGAACCAAAATATTCGGCTCTCCTTTATTGTTTGCAGCTTGATCTGAACCTGGAGAGACTTAGAATGGCGGTGGATGATTTACTAATTAAGCTGTCCCAGCAATTTCTGAAAGCAAAGTCGCGGATTGTGTTCCTTATCAATAACTATGATATGACAATAGCTGTTTTAAAGGTACTTTGTCTGGTGAACAAGGCTCAACCTTTTTCCCACTTGGTGTGCTGAGTTGTTCATCTTCCTCTTCATCTATTGACGTTGCTGCCCTCATGGCCCTTTCATAGAAAAAAGTTCTTGGGCTCTTCTTTTGATGCCATCTATGGAATTTCAGGAAGCTGGTCCTGAAGGGGCAAAAATCCAAACGCATTTTGAGGAATTGCTCAAGAATAATACAATGAACTTTGTGGTGAGTAATCAATGCATACTTGATACTTCCAAAAACTCCTTATGCAGTGCCAGTATCATCCGCTTCATCGTGGGTTTAGTTATGTCTGATCCTGGCTAACCGTACACGGTGTGGCAGTGCGGTTTAAGTTAATCATTAACCTAATTTCCACAATGAGAGATGCTTATGATAGTTCCTGAGCTGCTTGTCAACTGGTGGTCTATGTTCTAAATCCAAGGTGTTTGAAGTTAATAAGAAATTGATGTGTCGTTTTGCTCAAGTTCTAGCTAGCCTAAGCAATATGACAAGACCATTTCTTGCTTAATCTCTAGAGAATGGGTTTGACCTATGGATTAGACATTTCTATAAAGGATGTCTTGGTGATAGATTTATTCTCAACAGAAACATCCTCTCCGTTTGTGAGGTAAGACTATTTTCACCCATCTCTCCGGGGCCTGTGATAAACGGTTGCCTTTTGGCACTGGGTAAGGTAAGAATGAATGAGTTTATTTTGCTTGAGTTCTAACTTATGATATGAATCAATTATAAAAAGAGTAGTTAAAATGTGAGGGCCAACTTTGCTAGCATTCTTTCTACCATAATTTCTGACCAAATCCAGCCAATTATCAGCAGCTTAGATTCGGGTCCTTGCTGATACGGGCCCCTGCTGGTGGCTTCATTATATTTGGCGTTTAACCCGTTTCATTTCTCTGCAGGAAGAACTGATTATGGAGCATTTCAGAGATCTCATTATTTTTCTGAAAACCAGAGCAACATGTAAGTAATCTAAAAGCATGATTCATAAATGTATCGACTTTTTTGCTGGATGGTAATTGCTTCAAGGCAGATAGCATTATGGTCGTGTTGAGGAAAATGCAAAGGTTTATTTCTCATGGCACCCCACATGATGTAATAGTATGTGTCAAAATTCACTTATCTGTGGCGTATCCCAGGGAAAAAATCATTCGGCCTTCACCTTTTTCCTTCTAATACCAGACACTTGTTATCCTTGGAGCAAATCTCCATGGATATAGCAGACGAAGTCTTGGAAATTACAAATCCTCTTCTTGTTTCTTTATTATGACTTTTCCACTTTGGGTCATGATCTGCGGTTTTGAATATGTTAAACAGCCGAGGATCCAAACTCCAACAACGAGAACCCAGTCACCGTCACTGAAGTTGAGCCCCTTATGAAGGACTTCGATAGTAGATGGAAAGCAACGATAGAGCTGATGCACAAGGATGTGATCACTTCTTTCAGCAACTTCCTATGTGGTATGGATATCCTGAGAGCTACACTGACCCAGCTTCTGCTCTACTACACTCGTTTCTCGGACTTTGTGAAGAAGATTCCTGGTGTGCCCACCAGTAAGATTGTCACTTTCGCAACGATCGTGCATGAGATCAAGAAGTACTCGAGATCTTTCTAGATTTTGTCACTCAAGAGAAGGCTTTGTCTGCGAAGGAGTAGTTCACTTTGTGATTGATGGGAAAGAAACAGCGATAGCCATAGATGTTGTATACTTATAGAAGAATATCTTCTGAACATATTGTACTCTGTCGGTTTTCCAGTGCGAATCCATATTTTATGTTAAGTGTAATTGACTCGGGTGAAAAAGTTTCTGGTTTCTCACTATAGATGTAACACATATTTTGTGAAGATTGATGAATGTTCATAACTAAATCATCGTCGTGGTTAATGCCAGTAGCATATGAAGAATTTCTTACAACAATTATTCTGAATGCTGCTGCAACTAACACAGATTTTTGTTCCAGCAGAACTTGGAAGCACACAAAATACATTATAAATGTTATATAAATAAACCAATCAAAACCAGCAACAAATCCATTGTCGTCCAGCGGTTAGGATATCTGGCTTTCACCCAGGAGACCCGGGTTCGATTCCCGGCAATGGAAACCTTTTTAATTTTTTTTTGTTTATGATGGGCCAGGAAAAACAGGTGATTTGTCATACTTCAATGAAGCACATGTAGTTCAGTGGGTTGATTCTAATCAACATGTTCAGCATATTCGGGCATGATGCAAAAAGCTTCAACATTATAATCTTGTAGAGTTCATTTATATTACACTTAAAACGACTTGTTATTCTGATGACAAATAAGATTGAATGTTAAGACTCAAATCATAGTTTTTGGTCAAGGAGTTTTATTTTCCCGTTATTGATTGTGATTGCAGGCATGTCCCTATTGTGAGGCGGGGAGCTCCACCCTCGGGCTAGCCACACTACTTCTAATAGGGAGCTCCTAATAGCTCATATAACATTAACATAAAAGACATGTTAAGATACAAATAATATTTTTAACGTCATAATAAGTTTAAGCTTTCATTCAATTTGACTTCCATATGTAAAGCAGTGGACTATACGAGCTGTGCAAAAAGGTTACTTGTGAATTTCGTATATATTAGCTGTGTACATCGACGATGTTGCAAAACTGTAAGAATCCATCGTGTTATCAGAACAATGACTTACAAGATGCATAACAGGAGTCTAAGCTTTTTCTATTGTTGCCTTCCTGCGAAGTGTTACGTCCTAGTACTATATAGTTTGGTGATTCAGCTTGCTCCCTCTTGATCATTCACTACAAAAATCAAGTAAACAGACGACTAGACTTCTTAGTCGTTAAATGCTGAATTTTAGTCGCAAAACCAAAAGGACGACTAAATTGCGACTAAAAATTTTCGTCGCTAAAACCTTCCTCGTTAACTGAAAATGGCGACTAATAATTTTTTTTAGTCGTCAAATTTGACGACTATTTTTTTTTTAGTCGCCATTTTTTGCGACTAAGATAGGGAGTTAGTCGTCAAATTTGACGATTAAAATAGGGAGTTAGTCGCAAAATTTGACGACTAAGGGAGGCATTTAGTCGTCATTTTGGCGACTAAGATAGGATTTTGGTCGTCATTTTGCCTTCCTTTAATTAAATTCTTTTTGCGACCATTTCATTTTTAGTCGCTATTTTCGCGACTAAACACAAACATTGGTCGCCATTTTGGCGACTAAGATAGGGATTTAGTCGCCATTTTGCCTTCCCTTAATTAAATTCATTTTACGACCATTTCTTTTTTAGTCGTCATTTTCGCGACTAAACACAAACATTGGTCGCCATTTTGGCGACTAATTAGACCAATTTGATCTCCAAATTTGCGACTAAAAAATTTTTAGTCGTCAATTCTGGAACTGAAAATCGTATAATGCACTATACATGGCTTCGTATCCTGCTTTTACATACTGTGAACCGATATTAAATATAACACAATTTTATTGTCCAACATACAAACATTATAAACACTCATACTGTGAGCAAATCCAAGTCAATAAAATACAAACACTCATAGTTAAAGTATGTCAACCGTGTATCCCAGTTTTTTTTTTTAATGAAAGCATTTGTTTTGGCGATTAAAAAGCTGTTTTTAGTCGCAAAAAGGACGACTAAAATTTTTCTTTAGTCGCCCGTGACCCTAATTTTTTGTAGTGATTTCATCATATCTACCCCATGAGATCTGTCTCTGCAGCTTCAATTCTTCATAGAACTTAGCTATGAACTTCTCCGCCCTCACGTCGATCCCTCCATCATCTAGATCTTCGCATTGGTTCTCGAAAACATTCTTGTTCTCCACTACTTCATCAGCCACGCTCTCCCGGTCTCCATCACAATGGCGACGACATCTGCTGTCAACATGATCAACAGAACTCATGTTGGTGGACACACAGGCAGCCTCGCCGCGCCTTGATCCTTTAATGTGGATCTCGCTCTCGGAGAAGGTGGAGCAGGAATGGTTGAGCCTTCTAAGGCTCTTAGTCGCCAGCTTTAGCTCCATCGTGAGTTGGCGTTTAAGCAATCTGATTCGCTGCAGTGCCAACCGTAGGAGGCTCCATGCACATTGAGCCGCGGTGTTACTCCTCTGCCTCACCATGGAAACTTTCAGTAAAGATATTACGACAGGTTTTTATTTGAGATCAGTTTGGAAATGTTTGACTGGCTGGATTCCAGTTAGAGGGGTATTCATATATAGTGTATCATACCAACATGGTCTTGTGGAGAAAAGAGAGGTATATATGATGAAAAAGTGAGGACATAATTACCTCGGAATTAAACATGGTATTTCTTAATATTTTCAGTAGTCTATGGTATCTTAGTGCCGACTTCAAGGTAAATGAATGATTACTATTTGGTGGTTCTAGATAGAGGATTATTAATCCCCGGTTCTAATTAACAGAATCATCGATCAAGAACTGATGTTAAAGTACGAATGTTCCACATGCATTAGACAGAAGTTAAACATGGAGCTACAGGTACCTGTTGAGCTATTGTATAGGCATGGCTAAGATAGGATTGAGCACGGTGGGTCGTAATTTTGAGTTTCATTGTATTCAGTCTTTTGTTATGCCTCTTATAGTCTCATGTTTACTAGGTAAACTAACCCTTAGGAAACAGTCTTAAAATATGCTCTTGGCACCTTCGAAGGCACTGGTAAACGCCCGAGAGAGGCCTCTACAGTCACCCTGGACGTATCGCAATAGAAATTACTGCACAGAGTCTATTCATATGGAGCTTATGCCACCTTCTGGCCTATGGAGCTTATGTCGTAGTGCAGTTGAAATCCTAGCTAGACCAAAAGACTTCACTGCATCCGAGGTCTAAATCGAACGAAACCATAGAGCTATTTCTTAACAGAAAGAGAGAAAATGTTGTCATCTGAAACTAATATACTTGAAATTAGTCAATCAAACATCATTATCTCTCTTTAATGCTTTCTTATACAGGAAGGCTTTGAAATGGTCATTTTAGTCCAAAGACTCTAACCCAGGATCGGCAGCGGAAAGGAGTTCCGAAGAGTACACGCATTGTTTAACTTGAAACGATGAGTCACGATACATGGGACGAGAACTAGGGGCTCGGCCTTTTCGACCACAAAACATCCATTTTCATATGCTTCAGGTTGCTTCCATCCTTTGACATCCATTCAAATGAATGGATCAAAGTTCCCAACATCAATGAATGTAGTCTCGTCACGAAAGGCATTCCTGGACATATCCTACGACCAGTGCCAAATCAGTTCATAGTTCTGACCCTTGGCATTGATTTTCGATCCCATGAACCTCTCTGGCTTGAAATGAATGAGGGTTCTCCCAGATTCCTGGATCCCTCCCTAAAGCCCATATGTTGATCAGAACCTGAGCATATCCTTCGGCGCTCTATAGCTAGCCACCTAGCTCAATGTCGACGATGGCCTTCCTAGGGACTAAAAGTTGCGCCGTAGGATGCATCCTGTAAGATTCCTTCAAGACTGCTTCCAGGTGCGGCAACCTGTTGATGTGGACGCCTTTCACTTGGTTACCTTTACCAACAACCTCATTTAGCTCTTGTCGAGCCTTGTTCATTTGTTGAGGGTTGCGGAACAGCTCGGCCATAGCCCATTCTGGTGCCTTTGATGTAGTATGACTTCCCGCTTCGAATAAGTCCTGATGATGGAGAAACACAACCATACAAGGATTACAAGCTAAATAGACATCCTAATAATAATTGTAATATGTCACATTGCTTATAATAATTGTTTGTGACAATAGTTCTTGCTAGTGGACACCGTGAGTAGATACGGGATTTGGGACTCCTAAATTAAAGTTTTCACCCTGATCATCGCAAATCGAGCAACGAGTCTTGTGGGTTATGTTTCCACGGTTTTTCAAGTATTTCCTAACTTGCATCTTTCATTCAATACTTTATTAATCGCCGTCTGTTATGCTATTATAAGAGTTATATCATGAGTTCTGGATCCTTAAGGCTAGTAAGATCATGAGGGAAACAACACGATTGATCGTACTAGATACTAACCCGTGGTTGCGGTAAATGATCACAACAGATAAAAATAGTACTCAAGATTAATTAAAATATAATTGTAACTATGTCATTTAAAAGATTTTGAATTTATTGATCGTCTTATATTTTTAACATAACTTAATTTATATTATATATCATGTTTCACTCATAACTTGATGACTTTTATCAAAACTTCAACATTTTTAGATCAATTGATCTAAGGGTTTAAACTATATATTACTATCTCTATAAATTACTTACAATGCATTCATGTATTATGAAGAAGAATGAGAGGGAGAGTGAGGTTTGGGAGTGGTCGGAGATTCATTTCCAAGGCAAAGACTATAACATACAACTCCTTCTCCGTTTTTGTGTGGTTGCATTGCGCATCTTCTAACATACGAGAGGCATAGTAGATCACATGAGGAATAAGGTCTACTCATTGTCCTAGAACTGCCCCTATAGATTTGTCGTTTGTATCGTACATAATTTTAAAAGGCAAGTTCCAACTAGGAAGTTGGTGTTACTAACTTATCTTTCATAGAATCAAAGACAGCTTTGCAGTCATCATTAAAATAAAAGACAACATCTTTTTATAAAATCTTACATATTGATTGTGCAACCTTTGAAAGTCTTTAATAAATCTGCGGTAAATCCCGTATGACCTAGAAAAGTTCGTACGAATTTTAATACCTTCGATATATTTTGTTCTTGTAGGAAGTATTTGTATCATCATATGGGTCTTAATTTATATAACATAATTATACAACCTTAAAAACAGAGATTAACACGAGACCAATAGATCAAGGAAAATATAATACTCGATCCATTTCTTTATCTTCCTTGGGAGACCAACTGGGAGAACAACTTGAATTTGAGAAGATACTTCTTTCCATGGAACCCACGTAGTCATTAAGTAACATAGCAAATCAATTCATGTGTCAATCATGCACGAAGAATTCTTCGGTACAGCTATGCTCGATGGACAATATTTTGAATGATGTTTGAGCTATGTTTTTTGATAGTTTTTGTGTGCCAATGGTTAGTGTCTGAAATTATGATATTTGTCTCTGTTTGATGTTGAAAAACTAGTTTGTCAATCAAAAATTCAGGGCTGGTTGGTATGATTTTTATTTCTTGTTTTGTGTTTTCATTTTAATGACTAATGAGAGAAAAAAAAACTGATTGTTTTCGATTTCTGTTTCTTAAACTGATGAAACGAAAATAAAAAATTAAGATTTTTAATTTTTATTTCTTATTTAAAATGATTCACTATGAAGACTCTGGTGTCCCATCTTCTTTTTAGAATGTCTCAGTATTTAGCTTAAACTGATGGAAAGTAGGCGTAGCTGATCCTTCAACATATACTAGTTCCGGGTTCGAATCCCGGACAACCCGGCCTGGGTTGTTAATCTTAATTGAGTAAATATGTCGGCTGAACAACGACAGTTCTGGGTTCGAGTCCCGAGCAAGCCCTCATTGTATCGAAATTGATTAATACTTTATGTGGACATAATGCTATTATGCTATGCAAAGGTGAAAACATTTTTTCGATGTCGTGGTTGATTTCTATAATTTCATCTAAGCAACTCGAAAACGATGGTGCATAGCCAACCATTTTTCCAACCTTTCAGATTTCTAGTTTCCTATAAATATAAGGCACCCAACACATTCCCAAACCAATACCATCTCAAGCCAGAAAGGGCCCCATTTTCCCTCTAACCCTGCATTTTTGCAGGGAGAGGAGAAAAAAAGGGGCAAAGGCCAGTTCATACATAAACATATACAAATATGTCATCTAGCTAGATCTCTTCTTTCCATGGGAGAGGTTCTCACCAGCATTGCGGCGATAGATACCCTGACCACCTCCTTCACGACGACCTCTTCACAAAACAAGCTCGGACGTCACAAACAATGTTGCGGCCAAGAAACCACCACAATGCGGCCCTCTTAAGAAGAAAAGGCGAAGCGCCTTTTATAACCTCATAAAAGGCGGCAACATTGTTCATGTTACGAAGTAAGGCCAAAAAACCCAAGTCCTTGACCCCCATTGCAAGGCTGTTTTTCTCCGTCAGCAACCTACACCTCCAAGACAAAACCACCCTGCACTCACCACCAGCGCCGCCAGTGACCTTGGAGACTGGAGAAGAGCCTGAGCCCCTGGTGACGTCAAATTCGGCACCCTTGCTTGAGTTCGGATTTACGTCACCATTGTCATCATTGTCTTCGTCAGGAGGGATGAGCCGTTATGCTTCGGCTCAAAATCTTCAGGAGCTTGATAATGAGGATGGTGATTATGATGAGGAAAGCGATAGCGATGCATATTATGATGGGATTGTAGGCGACGAAATGATCGATGCCAAGGCCGAAGAGTTCATTGCAAAATTTTATCAGCAGATGAGGCTTCAGGAAAATGCAGCTTATTATTAAGGAATTTATTTGGTGTACAATGCTGATCAAGATGAATCATATTTTGTCTTCATTTAATAGCTTGTATGAGATTTCTGTTGTTGCATCTGTGGGAATAAGAAATAGAGGAGATTCATCGAAGTCCATCACGATAGCAATGATTAACTCGTCCGATAAGGTGAAAAATCCCCGAATAGAAAACTGATCTGCGGAATCAGCCCTATAAAATCAGCTCATGAATCCGCTCACACTCCGAGAACTAGTTTTACTGACAAAACATAAACTGCTGCAAGAGGCACCACATGACAAGCACGACATGATGATACCTAAAATTTGTTGCCTGATCTTCTCAGGAAAGCCACACATGAAGTAGAGGAGCACAGTTCCATTCTACTTTCATATCAACATCTTCAACAGTTTACAAGAGTGACAAGCTTTGGGTTGAAAACAAAATATCCAATTATTCTAGGATTTCCGTTAAATCAAATTAATGCAAACAGCATTGCAAAGTAATCAGAATTCATAAATCAAGAAAGGTTACCATGATATAACTTGAGGCAAACCCGTATTTCACAAGACAGATTAATCACATAAGTAAAATCCTCAGGATGACGGAAAAGAGCATCCCTATGGTTTCACCTGTAAACAAGATTATCTTTGAGTGTATTGGTCATCTACTTCTTGATGGAGAGGAGCTCTAAGCTCCGGACATGGTTGACCTCATTGGTTCTTGAAGCACGGGCTCGAGATAGAGTTCTAGACTCGGCCCCGTTGTGAAGAGACTGCAAAGCCGGAGATTGCTGCTGTGTTGCTTTCATGGCAGATCGACTAGAATCATAGAGGCCAAGTTCATCAGGAGTTGGCCGACTGCTTCCAAGAATGGCTCTTCTGGATGAACCGGTGAGCTTTGATGCGGCTCTTTTATTGCCATCACGCTGCAGAGGGTATAAATTATAACATTATGAAAAACTGTAGTTCCACTCCTATCCATGGAAATATATTATAAAAACTGTACTTCCACTCATATCCATGGAAATTTTAATTTTGCATGGATAAAGAGAGAAAAAACAGTCCGTATGCCATCCAAGCTTAAAAATAAGATTTTGCAGTAAGCGCAAAGCCAGCATTTTATAGGTAGAAAGTTTAGATATGTGGAATCTGATTACAGGTCAGTTAGGAGTGGGCCAAGCTTCAATGACAACCCAGACAACAGTTGATTGCCATGGTTACCGCAGCTTTGCCCTTAATTTTTCTCAATAAGGGAACATCTAGTACTGTTTCAATTAATATAGGAGACAATACACTGATTGGCGTAATAGTTCAGAAAAATGCATTCGATGGAACTTGTTCAACCCTGGAAGAATAAGAAGTTGAACTTGTTCCTCAAATCGTGTACTACTATTTTATGTTCTCTGTTTCGGATTCATTATTTTTCCATCAATATGTATCTCTGCTGTAAAATACATGGTGGAAAGATGGTGCATACCAAGTTCAACAAGGCGATATCAATAGAGCTTCTGTACTTGGTGTGATCAGCAGAGGCAAAAACCTGCTTTCTAGACATGGCTTCAACTGCACCAGTAACTTTGTCCCGAATTTCTCGCCCTGCCATCAGAGGGAAGGCATATGATTTATGAGCAGAACTTCATCGTTTCTAAAGTGCCTCTACTCCTTAAAATCAAATGTTCTTTTTTCTTGTCATTTAACACCACACCTAAACTATTTTCAACGAAATCGTTAGACCATCAGGTCAAGAGTAAAATGTGACATTAGAATAGCAGGATGTGGGACTAAGACATTGCAACCCAGTTGACTTACCAGAGGCCCGTTCTGGTCGGTCCGCAGAAGGTCCGAGATTTATTCCAGTTCTACCACCAGCATGCTAGAAAACATAGAAAGCAAAAGAAAAAAAATGATCATGCAACTAAAACAATTATTCAGGTCAGATAGTGATGTAGATGAGACAAGGAGGCATACCTGTGCTCTAGAGCTGCCCCCAATATGAGGGTAGTTGTGTGTCCAATCAAATATGTGATCAAACTGGTAACCTGCACATTTAACTTTGTAAATAAACGGGATTCATTTCACTAGCTAGTGCATGTAGTCGGGGATTATTCAGTGCATGCAAAACATATCAAATTCAACCCTGCCACAATCAAAAAAGAACTTTAGGATATGGTCTATGGTAACCTCTTGTGCCAATATTCTGACTCATGAGTGTCATCTAGCAGCAAGAGAGGACAAAAGGTGTACCCGATGGATACCTAATAGTCTTCAAAAGTATTGAAAATATGTCAAAAAAGTGATATATGAAAACGTGAAAAACTGAAACCACCATCCCCATCAATTCAATCTATTGTTTGCTACAAATGTCTTTTCTTTGACAGTTGTGTTGAGTTTCTTTACAGCAAAGGTTTCCCAAATAAAGGCTCGAAGTCTTTTGTTACATTTGGAAGAAAAAAAAAACTATGTGAGTGAAGACTGAAGCCCTTGTATTTCTTTCAAGGGAGGGGTAAAAGTATGGCGGTATGAATTAAGTGATCAAGCTCTAACTCGCTGCGACAAACTAAATTGCATATACAAGGCACAAATAACATAATGTCAGAGAAAACGAAAATTTAGTGACTTGGGATAAATTTGAGGTTGCTCACCCTCCTTGAGAAAAAGGGACCTGAAAAGCATCTTTAGATATTTATAATCGGGTTTATCTTCAAATTGCAATGATCTACAATGATGGAAGTATGATGCGAACTCCGGAGGATATGATTTGCAAAGGACCTGCAACATATAATAGCATGCGAAAGTAAATTCATTAATAATATTATCACCAGCAATATTAATCAGCAGATTCACAAACTCGGATTGTGATGACTGCAAAATCACTCATAGAAGAACCAGCGAAATCCATATAAAGCAGCTCTCATGCATCAATGCACTATAAAACTGGTTATAAATGTATTAGTACTACTTCAAAAGCCTTCATACAGCATACAATCTAATAAAGATTATGCACCTTAAACACAGAAAAATAAAAGAAGAAATGAAAAGGGACCTTCCTAGGCATCAGAACTCGGACTGCCATGAAGAAAGGTTATGCAAAGAAGAAAGCATGGCTCACTCGAATTTTGTGGAAAACTTTCGAAAACGTAGGCATCAATCGATTAAGGAACCCGGTTCACCGAAGGATTACGGTTCACCGGAGGATTGGGATAAACAAGTCTCAAAAACTCTTTATTCAATAATCAATCTTTGCCTACTTAACATTACAACAAATGAAGCTATAGACACGAATAATGTAGAATCCTAACAAATAATCTCAAGCAAATTAAGTCGTAACCAACTTATTTAAAACATAAATACTAAAAATAACTAAAACCTAAAAATAATATCGAAAATAAGTGTTTGAAAACAATGGTCTATTTCCTGCATCAAAAGGTGTAGATGGAATGAAGATATTGTGATACCTCTATAGGTGTCATCATCTTCTTTTCACTGATCTTATCATATTTCTGTTTCTTGGTGTTGGCTCTTAGTCCCTGCCATGGGAGACTGGTCCAGAAATATAGAACAGTGTTACTAAAACGTCGACTGAAACAAGCCTAACCCTATCTATGAAGCATTGAAGGAAAATATCTAGAGTTACAGGGGTGTGATTTAGATATTCAACCTTCCTCTTAACAAGTACATTAGCACATAACCAAGAGATTCCATGTCATCCCGTCTGCTTTGTTCTGCAATGGAAGGAAAGAGGATAAGCTAAGGCAGTGCCTTCAAGATGAGTAAGTTCATGTCTACAAATGATTGGCCACACACCAATCCCACGATGAGTATTGACGCTTGCATATCGGGCTGTTCCAGTCAGGCTTTTGTTTTCCCTGCAAAAATGCATAGGATAAAACCATCTTAATAACAATAAGCTAGTAATTCCCCCAGTCATTACAAAGAGACGAACTATAAAGATTGGCCCCACGAAGTATGCTTTTGTAAACTATTTCGAGACTGATCTGAATGAAGTACACCACTAGCTGAAAAAGATCAGCTTAATGGATAAGGCACCCGAACCGTTGGTCATTTCTCAGCCAGCACTCCAGGCTTAGACTCATGGTCCCAAAGTCATAACCAAAGTAGCTATGGCAGTGAACTGCACATGCAATATATCCAAACAACGAAAAACAACGGGAAGATGTTTTTGAGGCAAGTTCATCAAGGATTACCTGTATGGAATGTGCCTGTGAGTTTGAAGATCCCTATACTTCTTTGCTAGTCCAAAGTCAATCATATAGACCTAAAATATTAAGTAAATGCAAATCATATAGTTAAGTTCGAGAACTGTTAAAGAATCTCAGCATCTACCATAGCACCATCAAAAGTGATATACGAGAAAAACTTCAAAGGAAAGTGCACCACCGAAACATATACCTGATTAGCTTTGCGGCCGAGACCCATTAAAAAATTATCAGGTTTTATATCACGGTGAAGAAACCCTCTGGAGTGTAAGTATTCAACCCTGCTTATCTGAATAGGAAAAAGGGTCAATAGCTTAGCATTAAGAAGTAGCAAACGCCACAGGTAAAGATAACTATAATTGAGGCACTCACTAGTTGATCTGCAAGCATCAAAACAGTTTTCAACAAAAACTTCCGGTTACAATAATTGAACAGATCCTCCAAGCTTGGTCCAAGAAGGTCAATGACCATGACATTATAATCTGCTTCAACTCCATACCACTTCAAATGAGGAATTCCAGCTATATAATCATGAGCACAATTAACAAATGTCAGTGATCAGGACATCTTTCATCCAAGAACCTCTTTAGACAAGCTAAGATAAACCAATATAACTAGCATCCATCTATTTATAATTTGAATTCATACCTAGAAATAGTACGATAAACATTCAGCAGCCTAACATTCTGAAGGAACTGTTATGAGAAATACATTTATAGTTACATTAGCAGTGTATTATGTACTCCATATTGTTTGATTGCTGATGAGCAGCACGTTTTCTATATTTAAATCCCTTTCTTTTTCCTCCACAACATGAATATTCAGAGAGAAAATCCCAATAATATTTATGTAAAAGCATGGCAAGGAACTCACTTCCTCCTTGAAGAAGCATATACAGTTTCGATTCATACTGAAGTTGTGGATGCCTGGTATTAGCAGGTTCCTGCGAAGCAAAAGAAAGATACTTGAGCGAAGGGTTAAACAAAATTTACACACTTAAACAAGTTGAGATTAAATACTTAATAAAAGCAGGGCAACAGTATGAGAAATCAATGAAACAAAAGATTCTAGCAACTACCCCAAGCAAATAAATAAATACTTATCAAGTGTGCCTTTCAAAATGTTCAAGAAAAGGCGATGAGTTTACATCATAAGCATTACACCCTTAACCAGCAAGACGTAAGATTTCACCACCAATGTTAATCACTTAGTAAAGGTTAGTTTTCTACTATAATGGATCAAGCTACTGATCATTCCAACCCAAGAACACAATAGACCGAACAGGCATAAAATCATGTGGCATTCCAAAATGAAACTACTGAGGAACCCCCAGTTCAGCAGTAATACAATTCAGTTCGTACTCTGTCGGACTCCAACTGCATCTCCCATATTGAAGTCGACAATCTCTTGCATCAATGCAATTAACAAACACATGCATATCATCATTGACCAAACATTGATCCTAGAATTATCACCAAAAAATGGTAGTTTGAATTATAAAAATAAAATATTTACCATCTTGATAGCCACTTCCTCGCCAGATTGTATATTGGTACCTGGATCAACAAAACCAACACATCATGAACTCTTCTCAATGAAATGCATCAGTAAATTTCCAATACAAATCACCAAGTATACCGAAAACAAACCGAAACTTTGTGCACATAAGAATAAAGAAATCATTAAACATACCCAAATACAGCTCTCCAAATGATCCACTTCCAATTTTCCTCCCCATCTTGAATTTAGCACCAAGTATATGATCCATCCTCCTATACTCCCCCATTCCCCCTTCAAATCTCTAAACAACCCACAATCAATCACTCAAATCCACTTACACCCACAACCCTAATCCCCAAAAATCCAGTCTTTTTCACCAAACAGAACCCAACAAGTTCAATCCACTCAACCCAGAATCACATCACAGCTATCCCATTTCACCAAATCGATTATCAAAACTGCCCAGCTTCCAAGATCAGGACTTTCTCTCACCTAACCATGATTTTGATTAAAACCCTAGATCCTAAGCTTGGAGAATCAAAATTGAAACCCTAATTTTGAAGGAATGGGAAATGATTTTACCCAAATGGGTATGTGAATGGATGATGATTTGGGACGAGAGTCAACGAATTTGAGCTTTTGGGTTGAGATGAGAAGAGGAAGGCAGAGGAAATGGGTTATTGGTAACGTAATTTTGATAAGATGGAGAGAGAGAAAACCGATGATTAAGGATCTGTCAAAGTGTCAATCACATTATTTGGATGGGATTGATTATGTATCTGACATCAGCTTGCATTCGTGTTTTGATGCAATTAAATGTTCTTATATCTCCGGCTAAAAAAAATTATTATATTATTTCATTCGTTTCGTGAAGATAAACGTATTTGTATTATTTTTTATATATAAATATAAATATTATTTTTATATTAATTTATAATTGATTTTTTTATAATAGGTATGTATTAGATTGAAATTTATAACTTACATAATAATTGATATTTCACGATAAATTTTAAACAAAAATTTAAATTTGATCGTCGTTATATATATAAAATCAATGTTTTTTATTTTTTCTTTGGACAAAGAGAATATCTTTTTCTGGAATAAGAAAATATTCTTAGGTCTCTAATGTTATTGTCAACCGTTTTCAACTAGGATTTGATAAATACGTCACATATCACAAATAATTTTTAATATCATAAATGGAATCAAATGATATAGATTCCTGATTTATGAATCATTGAATTTTTATTTATTGAGTTTGTTTTAATTTTTTATTCGAACTTTCAAAATATCAAACTTAAAATCTCAACCATTTGGATCTATTTGTCACATCTATCCATTGAATCCGTTTTTCCCTTTCAATTACTGTTTGTGCTTATATCCAGATGAACTTCAATTAATTCGAATTTCTAAACAATCAAGTTACATTATTTATAAATTTATTGTGTAATATTGATGATAGTTGTTTTTGTTATTAAATTGTCTTATGTTTAATCAAAAGAATGAAAATCATAACTACTCGTAATATACATATATGTAAGGAGTACTTGAGTTGGGAGTCAATGCAAGGAGTTGGTGCGCAACTTTTATCACGATCTTGAATTGGTTTGCATGACTTGATCATAAGTATCATGGATATACATGAAGAAAAGATCAACTCAGAAATAAACTCTGGTATCTGCTTAATAAATTACTAATTGCCCAACTGTACCACTAGACAATATTTTCATGAGACAAGGTTCCCAAGTTCTAATTTTAAATTTATTTGTTATGAAGATTTTAAACTTATATCTGCAACAATATACAGTTAATTACATTATCTGTATCACTCAAACAAGATTGCAATGCGTGCCAAGTCTATACATCAACGATTTGCCACAATATGCTGACAAATAGAAAAGCTAGGTAACTGATGAAGATTAGTTGGTCCAAATTTAGACCAATTCCTTTGAAACGTAAAATGCAAGACATCTACAGTTAAACAATCACAATCCACGAAGTACATTCAAATTTCCATGTTACAGTAGAATGGCCATCTAGTTGGTGACACGAACACAATTCAATTGTAATGCATACAAATCACAAGCACGAAACCCATTACGGAATTTTTGTCTCCAAATCATTGATCAAAGAAAATTGTGATCATGTTAACATACAATGGGACCAAAGATCAAAAGAATGACAATATATCAGTACTTTGCTTTACACTTTTCTTTCCTTCCTAGTGAAGGAGTATACAGTATACACAACAATGTCGAAAAATTAGCTTCAACATGTATATCTCTGATCTCTACCAGGAACTCCACTGTTATCATTGCGCAAATGCATCAGGTAGCTGTAGTCGAAGCAAATGTGGAACAAAAACAAGCATTTAAGAGCTTACACTTGGAAGAGCATGAGCGAGCGACATGATCCTGTATGCTTCACTGCGTTGTATCAGGAGAGAATTCAGTCGGTGAAGAGATAGGGAGCAAGAAAGAGGGAAAATTGCCCGCTCCCTTTGACCGTTCAGGGAGATGGACTATTTGCGTATGTGACATCGACAGGAGGCCCATTTGTTCAACTATGTATAGCAGATTAGAGCATCTTTGGAGGAGAAGGATCAGTTTGGTCTTGAGATACTTCAAGCTGTGGAGGCAATAAATTCAAGAAACTTCCTTCGACTGATTGATCGCTAGAAGCGGCTTCTGAGCTGCTTGAATCCTCCTCTGTGACACATAAATCCAGGAATATATGAGTTGATTAGCTATTAATCAAAGCAGGAAATAATGTGACCTCATTCTTCATCATCAATGGTACACACTCAAGGGAAAAAAACATCGCAATTCGGGAGGCACTTCAGTAGGAGTTGAGCTGATTCTAAAATTCAACATCATCTTGATGGACAAGCTTCAAATTCTAGTGGATCTAATGACCTCAAGGACGTAGCCATGCAACCCAATACTCGCGGCTTGCAATCGAGAGGGTTAGTCCGTCCGGCTGGGGTTTAAGGTGGCTATTAAGTACAGAAAATTGTTCATAAGAATAACACACTCCAAAACAGATGAATGTTCCATAACATATTTCTCCACCATTAACCAGAAACACAAAACCGAAAAACAAAAATGTGAGGCTGCGGTTGTACAAGTAGGCTAATAGGTGTAGAAAACTGTCCGGAAATTATAGTGAAACCAGAACAGTACAAAACAGATGAATGTCCCACAGCAGAATATTGCCGAACCAGAAAAACAAAACCAAGAAATAAATCTTATGTGTAAAACTTACCAAAGAGTGACTTGATCGATGGTCTCTTGGGCTTGTTTGTCTTCTTCTTCAGTTCAGCTGCATTAATCGGCGAGAGCACATCGAGTCATTGACAAACTAAATAAGCTACGATGGGACTTGACCTAAGTTGTCAATAACGTATGTCGGGTATATACAGACCACGCATATAGTTAATTAGAGAGAGATGGAGAGAGAGACAGACCCATCCCGGGAACTTGATAATCATTCACAATCTCAAAGTTCTTGTATGTGTATCCAACAAAATTCAGGTCCTTCGATGAGAGCATCTGGTGAAACAAAACATCCGAATTCAGGTCCTACGACTATACAGCTTTAGATATCATGTTAACTGATCCTCATATATGGCAAAATCTAACGTTACCTTTCTCCATGGTCCGGACTTCGATGATGTGTGAACATGATGGTCAGACTACAGAATAGGAAATACAAAAAGAAGCGTCAAAAGAATCATTTCATCTGCGTACAAAGCCGCTTTCGACAAGAATAACACCAGAAATTAATTAGCTACCTCCTCGAACTTTTCAAAGTTCTGTGTGTCTAAATCATCATTAACTTCAGGGATGAAGGCGGCTTCCATTTGGTATATCCTCTCCCAGTCAATGCCATTAAACCAAGGATGAGCCTAGTCACAAAAAAGAAGACAAAGATAACCTCCTAAATCCATACTGCATGTAAGATAGTAGATCAGGACATGCCAATATATTAGAAACCTTGATTTCGTCGGTACCCTTGGATCCCAACCTGTGGCTGACATTGCACAGCAACTTACTGATGAGATCCTTTGCTTCCGATGATATCTTTGCTTCGTCGGGAAATTTCAGATGAGTTCTCCAATTTACAATCTGTGAATAAAGCCAAAGCAGAAAATCATGGAAGATTAATCATCTGGCATGTCAGAACGAGCATGAGCTGTTAGATATTTAAATCAGATGCTCTGAAAATTGCACGATATGATTTAAATATATATTGATGGTTGAAGCCCTTGAAGCATTATCAGGACGATTCCTGCATCCTCATATATATTGGCACATTTAGATAAGAATTCATGGTTGAAGCATCCTCATGCATCCTGGATCCCTTAAGTTGGATCCTAGTTTATGTATTTTGCTTAAAAATTAGTTGTGATTAGATAGGGTCAATGTCAGTTGTCACATGGTTGAAGCACCCCATCATAGATAGTTCTACATTAGAATCACTTTGTCAGACTATTTGTGATTAATGTGGCTTACAAAATCATTACAAGTACGATGATAAACTATATAATGGATTTGGTGTCTGAAAAAACACTGAATAATAGCAAGGCAACACTAGAGAAGCTACCTTTCTGCATGTTGACATGGGATCATCAGAATAGAAAGGTGGGTACCCAACAAGCATTTCAAACATTATAGCACCAAGCGACCACCTGTGAACAATAACAAAGGCATAATACAAATACTGACAAGTTCTGTACGAAAAAGAAGCAGGATACTGATGAGAATTAACCACTTGCCAGTCACACTCCAAACTATATCCTTTTTTGAGAAGAACTTCAGGGGCAATATAGTCAGGCGTCCCAACAGTGGAGTAAGCCTAGAGAATATCAAAGCAGCAGATGTCAATTTCCCTGGTGTGAGGTTAAAGCTTACTGTAAAAACAAATGAAGTGCAAGAGGCTATTTCTCATATCTTAACAAGGTACCAAGGCGTGGTTTACAAAAACTGTACATTTGAAGCATGCAAAATCTGATGTATGTAGCGTCTCGTATGATGTGAGCTCAAAAAGGGATTTGTGCAATGAAGCACGTCACGATATGAGTAATATTTTAGGATGAGCTTTTCATAGTGATTCCTTGTCACTTACAAGCATCCTCCGATTCTTCTGCCAGTGCTGTAATTGCTCTTGTTGGCTACGTTTTGGTGCAGCCGATTGCTCATCTGATGTAGATGATTGGTTTACAATCTCAAAATCCTTTTCTTCTAGAGTACTGCAGTCTAATGGCTTGCATAGGCCGAAGTCTGACAGTCTCAAGTGACCATATCTATCAAGCAACAAGTTGTCCGGCTTGATATCTCTGCAAAAAAATAAAAAACATGAAGGTTTGTGCAACAATGAACATGTCAGGCCCGAAATGTAACCCAAAATTGACCACAAACCTGTGTATGTAGTTATGTTTATGGATTGACTCGATGGCCAAAACTGTTTCTGCGACGTAAAATCTAGCCTCATCCTCTGTCAATGTGTCTTTCCTCATCAGTAAAGTCATCATATCACCTCCAGGAAGATACTCCATAATGAGATAAAGGTACTCCTCATCTTGGAAAGAACAGTAAAGCTTGACTATGCAGTTGCTGTCGACCTCTGCCAGCAGATTCCTTTCTGCTTTTACATGCTCAACCTGCATCGAGAAGCGCAAAGGAGTAAAACAGTGTCAGAAGTTCCTCTAAGAAGATGAAATGGGACAAACATGAGAATACGAAGTTGGGAATATTGACAAAGACCACACAGGAAACGGAACAAGGACACATCGAGAGCAGAAAACGCCAAGACATGAAATTCATGGAAAAAATTAGCTTATGTGAATGAGCATTGGTTCAACGGCGTTTTTCCTTATATTTAGTTTGTTTTACTAATGACTTGTAAGTTCTATATCAATATGATCATGAACAAATTTCCTGTGAGCCGTGGTACAATAAACAAAAATTGAGATTGTACTGAAGGTACCTGTCCTCGACGAAGCATCTCCGATTTCTTAAGCTTCTTCATAGCATAAACATGACCCGTAGTTTTTTCCCTGCAAACCCGGACCTGCAACAGAAGGGACCAAACATGTCTTAGTCATAAATAGCTTCTTTCTATCATACACTGACGGCTGCCCTGTTGAACCTAAAAGGCATAGCTAGTTCAATGGCAGTAAGGCAATGATCAGTGATTGCTCGAGCAACTCCTGGTTGGGTTCGTACCCAAAGTCCCCTGCTCGCTCACTTAAAAGTATGAATATCAATACAAAGGCTAATACCATAATTTCAGGGTCAGCTATGAAATGAAAACATCTGCTTATTGTTCATCTTGCCGGGAACAAATGCAAATACATTTTTCCTACTTTTGCAAGTGTAATAGAAGTGTTTGTAAGAGAATATCACGTTCAAGACCATCAACTTTCTGATGTATGCAACTAGATGATCGATTACCATTGCATGCATTTTTCATTGAGCTAAGACATAAGCTTGTCCATGGCAATGCCCTGTGAGGCATGTAGATTCATATCTCTGAGCAATGTTCATTTGTAGACTAAAATTACCATCAAATACAATGACAAATGGAGAATAACCATTGTCAGAAATCACAATACCTCACCAAACGCGCCTTTTCCGATCATGTTCAGCAAATCAAAATCATCGACACCCATTTTGTGCCTCTGAAGACGCATATATTCTGTCTCCTTCTTCTCCAAAAATTTCAAAAGGTTGTTTTGATCCTCCTCAGATACATCGGAATCAGCTAACTTTTTCTCCAGCACACTCCGCCTGCTCAGATGTAATGCCAAATTAGGACAACTCAGATGGCTATCAAAGGCTCCACATCGACATATAGAGATGTAGGTTTCTAAACACAAAAGCAATATTCCAAACAATATAAAAGCAGCTGAAGCACTACAAAAGGAGAAAATTCTTTGTCCATCGGTGTCATTGCTACTCAAAAAATGACTCAGGAATATCATAGTTATAATATGAATCACTGTGAAATGGATTCTAGTAAAACAATGCAACTGCTGCTTGGTTTTGAAGCTTTCATTATTAGCTTTTGATGTATGTATGGAACAGCAACTGGCACAACATCCAAGTGCCATCTACTTATCATAATATTTTTTTTTTTCCAAATACAGCATTCGCACCTCAAGTCTTACGATGAAAACGCACAACCAGAAGTCAACAAGCATACCGCTCTCTCCTCTCCTGCAAACTCTTCATCTGCTCCTTGTAATGCTTCTCGATGTATTGCTTTGCTGCCGCAACTCTCTGTTTCGTTATATTAGATGCTTCTTCCTCTGAAATTGACTCCATCCCCTCTTTATCCACAAGAGCGGGTTCCTTATTCTTGGTTGAAGCCCGCAACTTATCACGCGGCTGAAATTTTTGGAACCAACTCTTCGCCGAATCCATTCTTTTTCCTTTTTCTAACTATCCACTAAGCTGTATGGCATCCTCTATAAACGTATATGAGACATTTTAGTCAACAATGAAACACGACCTCTTCCAACCACCCCCCAAACTCAGATGAATACCAACCAAATCTCAAATCACACTTTATGCCGAAAACTCACCAAGATCCTGCAATAATGATACAACATTATATTTACCACACACACAAAAAAAAAAAAAAAAACCAAAAAGAATACCAGCAACACCTATCTGACTGCCAAAACTAAGATTCACATATTTTTGCTTTTCGATTACTAATTTTCTCTACATTGCACAACAACCCCTCAATAATCGCAGCAAAATCCATCGGACTCGGTCAGGGTCAATCTGATGAGATTGACTTAGGCAGGAACCACCATTCGAAACCCAACAGAACCCATGAAGATGAAACTGCAACAATGAAACTCTTCAACTCCATCTACCATGAATTCACCATTGGAGTCCAACAACATTCTCCATGACGTGAAAACTACCATCACAACAATACCAAATTTATTTTAACAAACCCAGAGACCACCCATTTGCACCCAAAACAACCCATTAAACAAAAAATCTATGAAAATACTTCAACTTTGATTTTACCTAGCAGGGAACAAGAATCTGTACCCAAAAGAACCCATGAAGATGAAAAATGCAACAATGAAATCCTTGGGCACTATCTACCCAGATTCACCATTTGAGCCCAACAACAGTGTCCATGAACTTGAAAACTATAATTAGAGAAATCCTTAATTATAAAACCTAGAAACCACCCATTTACAAATTACAACCAAAACAAACCCATAAACAAAAATCTAATATCATGAAAACAGTATTCTCATTTGGCTTACCATAGAACCATAATGCACAATCATGAAAAAACTTTTAATTGTGACCTACCCAGAAACTACCATTTGAACCCAAAAAAATCCCTGGATAGATAAACTACAGATATGGAAATCTTCATTTTTTTATTTATTTTTTTCTTTTACCTAACCATCATTCACCAAATGAAACCCAACACAACCCATGAAGCAAAAACTAGAATGGTGAAAATCCTCAAATTGACAGACCCGAATAACCCCATTTCAGCCTAACACAAAACATGAAATGTACAAATTACAAACCTTGAATCAAAACCATAACGATGACCTCCTCAGACCCTGCAAAAAATTATTACAACATTCAATCAAAGATTGATGGGACTTTGACTTGACACCATGATTCAATCACATGAATGGAAAAAGAAAACAATAGAAAATCAATCGATTTTGTGAGGGTGATGAATTGAAAAACAAAAAGCGGCTAGATTCGAAGAAAACAATTAAAAACCGAAGCAGATAAAATTTGGATTACCGTGAATCACCTGGTGTCCCTGAGAACCAACCCAATTAACCAGTTTTGTTGGAGAAAAATGGATGATGAAAATCGCGGAGAAAAAAAGGATCGTTTAAGCAGTAGAACTGAAAGAGAGAGAAGGAGAGAGAGAGGGAAGAGAATAAAGAATTGTGCGAACGCGGAATTCGGGTGAGTGCTGCGCAGCATGTATTTTAAAAACCTTTCATTTATATGCTCACCCCAAAAAATTGTTTTAATAATAAGTGAATCAAAAAATTCTTCTTGTACACCAATTTTTACTGTTGTCAAAATTTGTATGTTATAGAATTGACGAACTTTATTCTTGCACCGAATGATGTAGGGAGATTCTTTTTTCAACAAGAGCCAAAAGTTACATAACATGAACGGAAATATTTGTATGTTCCAAAAACATTTGTTTGTGTGCTTAAAAAACGTCTATTCGTGTATTTCAAATGCATCTTCATTGTTAATTTGTTTTATATTTTTTTTTAACTTGATAAGTAATCAATAGCTCAAATTCATTTGAAACACATTAGTAAATGCTTTTATAACACAGACTCATTTGAATTATCGATATTGTAAGAAATCAATTTTGTAAATTTATTTTCTATGAAATCACGACACAAATCTAAATTGAGGTCGGAAAAATATCTCTACATTCCAATTGGTTTGAGATTGAGAGTGTTTAGATGTGTGCTCCGGTTAGGAGAATGATATGGACATTTGTCGTTGTATACTCTTATTAATACCTCTCTTGCTTAAGTTCAAAGATGGTATCACGTTTTATTTTATTTTATCTGGTTGTGACCTTCAATGTTATTTCTTGTTGATGTCTTCAAGATTTGGCCTCTGGTATCCATCTTGGTATTTTCTGGAAAAACGAAACAAAAGCCAAAACTCTGTAAAGAGGAAATATAAACTTGGATGCGATGATCATTGATCTACTGATAGAAATCAGCAAATGAACCTACGTTGGGCTGTGGTTGAGGTATGCTAGATGAGTCCAGGCGTCCGTGGACCAGCTTGCTAAACCTATAGCGTCGCTGAAAACAATAACCAGTATGATTTGATCACTTGATCGTCCAGTTGAACTGAGATGTCGCCATATTGGCGATATGCAGAGAGGGTGCACTCGATAAGTGGTCAGTGTTGGATTCAAAAACAGGAAGATCATGAAAATGGATATGAACCAGAGAATACGATTAACCACACAAACTGTAGCAGATACATAGGAAAAGTTGCAGAAGCATGATTGATGAAACAAAAAAACAGCAAATGTTGCTATAAATCCTGACTACTTTCCAAACTATCACCCTTCTTCTAGCAGCTGCTATCGCGACTGATGACCGAAAGGATAGTAGCCAAATGAGTTACTGCTGCATCATGTAACCTGGTGGTGGTCCTTGTGGTGGCGGTGGCTGCAGCATGGGCTGCGATGATAGTGAACCCTTGGTATCGACTGGTAGAGGAATAGAACTAGCAGGCAAGTCATGCAAGCTCCGGCTATAATCTCCTGCATAGAATGGAGGTCCTCTTGCTTGAGGATCTGAAGGGTTTCCCATCCCGTCTGGCTTACCGTGAACAACACCCTGCATCGCTTCATAAGGGGCGGAGTTTAAGGAAGGATCGCTCCAACTGTGAGGAAAACTTCCCGGGTTGTTGACTGGAGGCATTGGTTGAAAACCCGGGTGTGATCCAGGATCTGATCCAACCATGGTAGCCTCTGGTCGTGCCACCTCATAGGGGAAGGGATACAAGGGTGGGGTGCCGTCAGCAGGGAAGGGAGGAAAGCCAAATGGAGGAGGTGGAGTCAGTAGCTGATTTGGCCACATTTGCATAGGGACGCCGGACGGTGGTTGATGAAGAAATGGTTGATTCTGCTTGTCTGAGAACTGGTTATAGCTGTGAACATTACTTAGCACCTCAAAGCTCTGATGTGCTTGGGATCGGTCCACCGCTTGGGGATCTGGTGTCTGATTTGAGTTTGAAACATGATATGGGGGTGGCTTTGACTGCATCTGTGGTCTATGAGGTGGATCCCGAGACTGCTGGTGATGAGCTCTATCATCTCGTTCATTGAACTGAGAGTTTGAGCTTGGAGGTAATACTGGCTTTGGTGGAGCCCGTGCCGATGACTCCAATGCTGCGGGTTGCTTAGTAGCAAAAGACTCCGAGTCATTAGCCTCTTCCTTCCTCAAGTTTGGCTGAAGGAGGTCGGCGTGGCTTTCGTGCACATGAGATTCAAATTCGGTCTTCTTTAGGAAGGATTTTAGGCAATGAGGAGCAGCACAGATGAATATCCCCTCCATCATCTTGATTGTTTGAATCTTCTGAATGCGCTCGTCGCAGCTGCAATGCGAGCAGAGAAACCATAATAAGTAAATCTAACCTTGGATTAGCCGTACAACATTTATCCAGCACAAATAAAACATACACATAAATAAGAATCAATTTATTGAAACCAATACTGTTTCTTGAGCCACACAGAAAGTTCAATGATGAAGATTTCTCATCAATAACAGCAAAGTACCAGGAGAAAAGGGAGGTCTAATTAAGCATTGGGGTGATAGAACCATGCTAGTCCTTTTCAGGTAGATCACTATCTGAGCAACATGACAGCAACTATTTCAAGTTTCAACAGATCTCATCTTCTGAATATAGGAAGTCGGAACTCGAAACCTGAAGTTTGAGCTTTAGACCACATGACCAGATTAAAACAAACATTACCAATTAATGTCTCATCACAAACCTTATACCGTTACATGCAAACATTTTATGTCTAAGATGCAAAGCTGAAAGAAATGACAGTTCAATACTACAAAAATCAGAGCCTGAGTTACTAGTATGTACTTACAGATAGCAGATAGAATAACTCCTTGCACAGTCTAGACAGAACGCATGCTCACAAGGACTCTGTAAAAGAACGGCATCGTCATTAGCTGATGAATGATAAGGGAAAAAGGCACAGGCAAGCGAGTAAATCAAGTCATACCAGGCGACCATAGATGGAAATAGGAAAATCACAGCGGACACAAAAATGGACTCTCTCTCCAAGCTGACGGCGGGATCTGCGGCCGACAATCTTGACACGTGCAGAGGCTGTTGCCGAGCCAAGGCCCTTGGCCACCGGAAGGTCAGCAAGTACAAGGTGATCAGGGCATGCCACTGTCACAGTCTCCACTGGTAAGGACTTTGCTCCTGCACCACCATCTGATGCTGAACCTTTATTCAACCGGATCTGAAGCATCGTCAATGTAGTGTTGCAACTCTGTTTGCCACAAAACACGCCTACTGTGAGCCATGAACCAAGTACTGAATGAAAAGAAAGCAAAAAAGAAGGAAGAAATATATGCTTCAAAAGTACAGAAGCTTGAAAGCAACAACACTTAAGTTAGAAAAACTACGTAACAAGATAAGATAAAATCCCAAAAACATATCATGGTCATTACATAGATAGAAAAATAAACTAAAAACACATGTTATCTATATCTCATATCAAAATTTAACCGAATATGATAATGTGATATGACATCACAGTAAAACCATAAAAAGGCACTCATCTCCTAATAGTGGATAATTTCTAGAACTCTAAAACATTGTTCTAAATAGCGGTTGTAGCAGCCGCTATAGCCTTTTTCAACCCCTTCCCTCTACGCTATGGACAAAATTTCCGCTATGAAAAAATGGGTCAAAATCCCCGCTATATCAGGTTTGACCCGTTATAGTAAGCTGCAATCCGATATGTTTAACTATTCCCGCTTTTGTTTTTTTATAAAAAAAAAAAAAAAAAGAAAAAGAAATGGTAATATTGTTGTCGCAATCTTAATTTTTTCTTCTAAAATACCAAAATTTATTTCAATGGATGAATTTATTACTCGATCTTTCTTATTTAAATCATAATATGTTTCATTTTAATGTTCACCTCAAGTATTATGTTTTCACAATTTCACCGCTTCTATACTAACATTCAATTCTATGCTTTATTTAAAAGGAAGCTCTGTTTTTTTATATAAAAAATAAAATGTCCAATGATATATTATATCGACCTTCTTTTCTATATGCTTTATTTCGATGCTGTATATCTAGAAGCTTTGAAAATTTTTGAAGTATTTGGATCACGATGCTTACTCCTTATCATTTTTTTGTATCGTTGTATCTAAAAAAGATTAAGAATTGAAGACTTGCAAATTGAAGTTTTTTGCCCCTCTCTCTCTCTCTGACTAAGCTCGGGAGCTTGTTATGAACTTGGAAGTTGAACTTTGAGAAAGTCATGTTCGAGTTATATTGAAATTTTTTAGTTTTACACACATTATTTTTTCAAATAGCTTAATCTACTTTTTTTTTCACATTGGATAAATGTGTACGCTCAATATTTATGAAAATCAAAAATTCGTGAATATCCCCGCTATATCATCCGCAATCCACTATGCTCCGCAGTGTGCAATCTGCGGCCTACTATCCGCTATCCGCTATCTAACACCTTGCTCTAAAATGGACCAATGAACCAGTAAATCAAAGAAATCAAGATTATATTCCAAGCACAAGGTCATAAAGTGAGTAAGTGTAGTGATGCTTATTATATAGGTCAGAGAGAGAAGATTGCCCCGGACCATATTACAAGGACTAACACCTGTATCATAAGCACATAAATCAATCATTGTAAAAATATAAACAAAGAAAAAAATTCACAGAGCTAAAGTCTTGTCATGCCCAGATTTTCCCCCGGCTTAGTATTTTATTTTTCTTTGGACCATGACACTGAGATCTGTAGTGAGAGTAAACTACAGAGGTCCTTGGACAGTCCTGCGATGCACTCAGCACACCAGATGGTTATTTCATGGACCATCGACCCTATAAAGTACTTAGGACTCAAAAGCCAAATTTGGCAGCTTCTACTCTAGGGTTCCAGAAGCCTGAGAAGGGAGTTGACACCTTCAAGCAGCTTGATAGACAAGCAGAAAAATGAAAAACAACCAACAGTTGTCGATAATCAGTAATCTATTCGAGTCTAAACAGACAACACCGCTCATAGCGCCTAGCATCAACATCAACTTACAATCGTCATTACCAAACTAAAGCATCATATCTTCAATCCATTAACCCAAATTTCACACCAGGATCTTATTCCACTCTTAAAAAAATCCTTCAGAAAATGGAAATCATAAAAGGGGATTGCCACATTTCTTCTTCTAGACTGAGATTTGATCAAGCATTAGATAATCCTACACCGTACCTCTTTACTTTCGACGTCCGGAATCACTCACTGAACAACAAAGAACATATAGAGGCACTGAATCTTCACCTACAAAAATCCTTGGTTTCACCTTTCGTCCATCTACAACATCCACCACAAACCAGGACAATAAACATCACAACCTAAGATATAAATATATCACGGCATCGAATCTGTGCCTATGAAAAACCTGGCTCCGTATCCTTTTGTCAGTCAACAATTTCAACCACCAACCAGAACATTAGCTTTCTCACCCTAAAACAAAATTCTGACCCAAGGGACCTGAGTCGATAACATCCAGTAACTAACCCTCATAACGAAATCACAGAGACGAAATCCAACAATGCAAATCACATTGACTCACTTGAAAAACTCTTGCCCTAATATTTGTACCAGATTCACTCACATAAATTGGAATCCCTGACTATCACCCACAACTTGCCCTAATTTTACTTCCCCAAAACCTCGTAATCATATCTCACAACCAATTTATCGATCGCGAAATTGGCTAAAGTGAATAAATCCAACACCGACATCGGAAAACAAGAAACTGGATTTCAAACCAAAATAAACAAAACAAAAACAAATCTATTCAATTTACAACTCCGCCATTTGCCAGCCATCACCGGTTAGCGAAGTATAATACCTAACGACGACGGCGGGGCGCTGTTGATTACCTGCTATGATTTGGAGAGACGTCTGCACCGACTTGATCGCCGGCGGGTCACGGTCGATGCGGGAAGTCGTTATGTGTTCTTGTTGTTCGGTGAGTTTGATCGGAACCATACCCCGTCACCCTGTTAGTGTGAAATGAAAAACCTAATGTTAGGTAATTCCATAATCATGTTATTTATGTTATACTAATATTTCACGGCAAAGTTTTTGTAAGATAATAATACGATGCTTTTCTCGTGTTAGTTAAAATTTATTTTATAAATATTTTTTTTTTATGGAATAGAGATAATATCGTAAACACGGAATATATTAATAAAAAAATTTGTCAAAAAAAAAATATGAGTGGAAAACATATATGAGGGTCAATGATTATAGATTGAAAAACACATATTTTTTTCCTGAATTTTAATGAACACTCTAAGTAAAAATGTATAGCAACTAAGCTAAAATTAAGAGAAATATCAATATATCATTATGCATTAACTTAAAAAATATATTACCTGGTCTTATTAAACACAAACAGCTCAATAGTGAGACAATATTAAATATCATTATAGATAAATCTATCACGAAATAAAATATAACATTGTAAGATGTAAGAACGAACTTGCTCGAATATGTGCAGAGTGATGCATACGTAACATCGCAATTCTATTGTGAGGAAAAGAGTCCTTCAGAAGGTTTTAGTTCGAAAGTCCTATACATCCAATCTGTCCTTGAAAGATAAATGTAAAAAATGACATCAACGAAGAACAATTCCTCATCTATTCAAAGAACCACTCATCATTTATTCGAAATAAAATGGCTGATAATAGACACAATATATGCAAAACAACTAATGATACTATTGCATAAATTTATAACATAACGTCACATGAACTCACTAGGTTCAGATGTTACAACATAAACTCACTAGATTCAGATGTCACAACAAACATACAATCTAGAGATGCTACAATGCTTCTCTGAGAAAGAATGGCAGCAAATGTCGCCTCCTCGCACCAAAATTTACAACAGAATATATTATCAGTATTGGAAAATGTATAGCAAGATTCATAAATGTAATCATAAACCATATAACAGAACCAAAAGCCATGTGCACTGGTATCGTCGTGTCACACATTTCGCTGGTGAAGAACACCTTCTTTGCCTGATGATCCGTAGCAGCCCTAAGGGAACAAATACTTTAATGAGATCAACGGTAGTAGGCCATATGTCTGGATGATCGAAAAGGGGAGCCATCAAAAGGAGAAGACGACTTCTGAAGCTGCACGATGGACTTAGCGGGTTTCTTCTTCTCAAGTTTTGTCTCTACTCTAAGCCAGGATTCGACCACCGAGAGGAGATTAATTGAAGTCTTTAATTCCAGAAGATCTGATAGTTTCTCAGTCCTCTTAAGCTCGCCGTCCTGGATGTAAGCCAGATCTGTTGCCCATGTCTCCAATCCGTCGAAGATGTGTGTTGCATAAACAATGGTGGCTCCTCTCTGAAAGTAATGAAAGCATGTCATGAAGTTTTGGTAAATATGCCAACTGACCACAAAGGAAAAGCATTTCTTATGAAAAAGAAAACAGATGGTACATTCTGGGATCCTATAAATTATGGTCCTTGGTTACTAGTTACAAGAAACTCATCGTATATTCCATCTTTGGACAATAAATCCAGTGCATGCTGTTGAAAACGGTTTTGGAACTTGGAAGGAGCTGTTTCAAATAGATTGATACCTGCTTGCACTCTTCCTTGAAGAAATCCAACAAATCCAACCTTGCCACGACATCAAGGTCCACTGTCACCTCATCCAGAAGAAGAACCTGAAGTCATCCAATAGTGAAACTATTAGGTTCAACAACAAACTCTCAATTGGTAATCTGAACTACTGGATAGAAAGGCATAATTGATCCGTTAGGTACGAATCACAAATACAGGGCCAGTAGGCATAATAATAATCCAATGCAAGACTTCAAATATACGAATTAGCTTATTAAGCACAGAATACTACTACTAGGCAAATCATACAGCACTATGTGAAGGGGGAAAAAAAGAATCCAGCAGCGGCCTAGCTTGTTCATTGTATTTCCTTAACCAATTGGAGGATTGTTTCAGCAATGAGAAAAGGAAAGATGATATTCAACATTTCAACAAATACAGGCAACGGAAGGCACCTGAAAGGGATGGAGAAGACCCATGCAGATTTGGACACGCCTTCGCTGCCCATCTGATACCTTGTGCATTCTCCATTGTAGATCAATATCAAGAAGATCAATCAACTTTGCCCTTCGATCAGGATCGGTAATTTCGACTTCCACGAGGAAAATAAAATGATTCAATATGCAAAAATCATCCTTACATCTCTTAAACTCACACCAACGTGTTTTCAGAGGTCAGACACCATCCTTGAGCAAACAAAATGACTACAACCACATAGTTTTGGGGGAACCTGAAAATGAGCATGGACTTGGAAAGTACACACCAAATTGAATCTATTAAATATACCTCCAAAAATCATCTGTTCAGCAGAGATATCACCCTGTAGTGGTGTCTCTCCCTGAATGCCATGGAAAATTATTCAGAGCAGGTATATGGCACATTATTACTACCATTGAGATAAAAAAGATGTGAAATAATTTTGAAGATATGTCAATATAAATTACTAGAACGCATTTTAATTTACATGAAAATATGTGAAGATGCCATTTTTTGTAAGCCTATTTCAATTGCTTGGGTTTTAGATAGACTCCTAATGTTTGAATAATAAGGGACACAAATAACATTCAATAACTAACTTAACAAGTGAGGATCTAGAACCGATAAAGATAGATATACCCACCACAGATCCAACAGTTTTACTCCAAGATCCTCCTAAATAGGATAAGTCACCACTGCAAACAAGTTGTGTGTCATGGAATGCCGAGGAGTTCAACACCTGGACGACATCCCTCCCACCAACCATATGTTTCCCTGCCAAAATCTTCAGCAATGTGGTCTTGCCTGTCAGTATGCAGAAATAAGTATCAAAGGCACGCAGTTCAATCATCTTTTTCGATATATATTTCTGAGTGAGAGCCAAAGAAATTTCTTCAGCCTGCCTTTGCATATGTTGGAAAGAAATCAAAATGTGGAAAAAGAAACCTCGTAGACTGGCTCTGACAAAAAAATAAACATAAATAATACTAATATGAGGGTGCTAAGGCTCCTGTATCCTTCAAGTAATTTCTTTGATTGAAAGAAGAAGAAGAAGAAAAAACATAGCAGCACTTCTATAAGCAATCTAGACAATGTAAGAAATGGAAGCCAGCATGGCAATGCCCCAGATTAAGGTGTGAGTGCAACAATCAGATTTACGTCAAACAAAAGCATCATTTTGAGTGACGTGTTATATGTATAGAACTTAACATACTATCAACCCTATTATCAATTGGACAATAGGACCTCTATCAGTCACTTAACACTTATAGGTCTAAGAACTTCAGATCAATGCATGACTTGTTGTATGAATAGCACTTCATTTCATCAACATATCTCAGAGATGTAATCCATACGAAAGATTCAGAATTCTGATCCCTCCAATCACATTAATCTTTTAAAACCGAACTCTCAGAGGACAAGATGGCAATACCATTAAGTCCGATCGCGCAATAAGTAAATCCTTAAAGCTAGCCTCCAGAAATCGAACGACGAAAGAAGATCATATCTTTCTCATAAATTTCAAAGTTAGCTGCTGTCTGCTCCAGCACTCGACCTGGCACGATATGCTAATAAACATAATCGACATTCGGAGCCAAATTGACACCTCCAAATCTCACACAGTTCCCTGCTCCAGACATTTTCACATCGAAGATCACAGAAACGCGCATCGATGAACATCACGACACTCAAGCAACAATCGATCGACACCGACTGATCCAACCTCTCATCATCTTCCAAAACACAACTAACAACATCCAATGCCACAAAATTGATACAACAACCAAACTCACATCCCAAAAATCAAACCATACACGACAATTTTAATCCATTGCTTACCGGATCCGTTGGCGCCGACAAGGAGGCACCGAGAGCCAGGGGAGACATCGAGGTTGAAGTCGGCGAACAGGGGCGGTTGTCCGTCGTACGCGAATTGCATCGCCTGGACTCTTATGCTACTCGATCGGATCTCTTCGCCGCCAGCCATTTTTGCCGATGATGGCCGGAAATCGGCGTCGGCGGCGATACGGTGAACGACGACGTATGAGTGGTTGTTTGATCAAGGAAATTTTTTTGTTTTATTTTAGGTAATTTTGGGGGTGTGTGGAATTGAGCGGGCGACGTCGTTGTCGATTGTAAGAGTTGGTTGAGAGGGAATTGCCTATGTGTACGAGGGACTGTCCGTTCATTGGTTATCGGTTTGGTATGATGTTCATGATGAAACCTAGGTTTGTTGAATCATCGCCTGTTTGCCTAGCAATGAGTGATGATTTGATGACGCATGAGAAACATTTTGTAACATATGTGATAGGTTACTTTGTAAAGTATCCACCTATTATATATTAAACGAAAGTGATTGATGTTATATTTAGATCAAATTTTTATAAATTTAGTCTTTTAATTGTTTTAGTCGATTTAATCTTTTGTTATCAAATTAATAAATTATCGATTTTTTTTTAAAAGATCGGATAGTTTTAGATTTAATCATTCTCTTTAAGGTAATTTCAATAACGATAATTAATGCTAAAATTGAAATAAACAATATCTATTAGACTTTTCATTCTCACAATTAAAAAGTCCGATCAAGTATCAATGAAATAATAATATTTTTTTAAAAATAAAAATAAATATCACATGACAGGGTATTCTTGTCATTTAAAAAAAAATCGATTAAAAAAATTAAAATCAATTAAATAAAATCTAATTTAACATATATCTTGATCAATTAAAATTAAAACAACATACTGATTTTTTCTCTCATCATCACACTATATTCTCATCTAATTATCACCCAAATTCCATCTCACATCATCCTCTACCAACAATCTGCAATTGACAATCGAATCATGTCGAACACGACAATTGACATCCGATCTCTTTTAATATTTTTGTTTACAAAAGAAAATATTTAAAAAATACACAAAAATTATCTATTCGACATAAAATCAAAAGTAAAATAAAATGTTTTTAAAAGAAAAAAATATTAGCATTATGTCAATATTTGGATTGATCTTATATATAAAATTTTTCATAAAAACTTTAATTATTTGTTTGGTATGTCATCTGATGATATCATATAGATTATGTGTCTTTAAAAAACAAAAACTTAGGATAATATTAGAAAAATCATTTATTAAATTAAATATTCTAAACTATAAATTCTGAAAAAATCAAAATACACAAAAAAGTACATATTCAAAATAAAAATAATAATAAAAATTAAACTTGAAATAAAATATTTTTTGTAAAAAAATTACACAAAATTATACTTCTTCTATTCCATGAAAATCACAACAGTTTGAGTTTTGATCATATTTTGTATCAATTTTTACTAACTTCTTTTTATTATCAGATGACATAAAAATAAAATTTTTTTAGTTCAGGTTATACTATACAACAAAAACTATCATTAATGTTTCACGAAAAATTTATGAAAAATATCCTTTGAACTTTTCGCAAGATGGGTCAAAATTCACATCGATATATATACATAATCAATTCATTGTAATTTTGATGAGACAGAGAAAATATCTTACACAATGTAAATAAAAATATAAAATATATATTTACGACGTAACATAAGTTATTTAATGATATAATTTTTATTATAATTTTTATCACGTATTTTAGTTTATGTGGGACTAGGGAGTATTAAACTTCTCCGCCGTGAGGACGGAGCCCTGCCGCAGCGAGCCCATTGACCGCCAACACGTCCCTTCCCTTCCTCTAATCAACGGCGGCCACC
>JAOVYX010022625.1:0-14391 GCA_035668315.1 Drosera spatulata
ATTCCTGAAAGACACAATATGAAGAATAAAATGTGACTCGATAATTTAAATCACGGGTAAGCTTACTGATGGACAACAAGTTGTTAGGAAATTTAGGGACATGTAGAATAGAGGATAGAAATAGAGAATCTGTGCAAGCAATTTTTTCTTTGCCAGAAATGGATGAAAAAGAACCATCAGCAAGACGAACTTGTTCGCAACCTGTAAAGGGAGTATAACTGGTGAACATACCAGAACATCCTGTCATGTGATCGCAGGCTCCTGAATCGATGATCCAAGGAGAGGAAGAATACGATATAGAGTGGTTGACAAGAAGATGTCACGACAGTTGCTGTAGATGCCATCTTAGAAGAAGTGGAGCTTGACTGAGTCATCATAGTCTAAAAGAGGTGGTTCAATTCCTCTGTGGTGACGAATTTGTTAGGACTAACTGATGGAGTGGGAGCATAGCTAATGACTTCTGCCTCATTAGCTTGTGAACGACCCTTGCTCCAATTTGCGCGACCTTAATAGGAATTAGAGCCTTTACTCCTGCTAATGCTCGAAGGCTTCCTATGGAGTTCCCAGCAATGATCTTTAGTATGCCATGGCTTTTTACAATGTTCACAGAAAAAAGGGATCTTGTCAGCAGGTCGAGACATTGACAGCTAAAAGGAATGAGTAGAACTTGATGAAGATGACATAGTCAAAGCCGAGCGATCAGAAGGTGTTGTCTACTGTTTTCCTTGTGAAGTAAAGCATAAGCCTGTTGAAGAGTAGGAAGAGGATCTTTTTGCAGTATATTCTGCCGGACAATATCGAACTCGGGATTAAGGCCCATCAGAAACTGATAAACTTATTTCCTCTTTGCCTTCCTCTGAAGGTTAACAATAATATCTATTGAAAGGCCTTGATAGGTGTCAGCATATACCTCTAGCCATAGCATAGACTTCTCAGCTCAGCAAAATATTAACTCATAGATAAACCTCCTTGTTTGAATTTTCTTCATGAGTTCGTAAATCTGTACACTATTCCCTGCGTCAGAGTAGGTCGTCTTGATAGATTTCTAAATATCATGAGCTGTAGCCATAGACATAAACTGTCGATGTAAGCTAGGCAACATATGATTAAGAAGAAGCGCCTTGACCAAGGCATCCTCCGCAACCCATCTCGAAGCAGCATTCACCTCAGTAGGTTTTGATTTCTCACCGGTACGGTAACCAGTGCATTCTCTAGAAGCAATACTAATTAACATTGACTGAGACCATAACAAATAATTGAGACCATAAAAAAGAACGAAACTTGGGGGAAAATATTTATGGAATCTCCTATTCGACTCAGGGTTATTAACAGGAACAGGAGAATTACTAGAAGGCATAGTTTTTTATGGGCTAAAGGGAAAGAACTAGAGGAGAGTGCACGGCTGTAAGAGAACAAGTCAAGACAATGTTTTGATGATTCAAAATGATGGAAGGCAGGACACAAATCAATGCGGAATAAATCGTTTTCCACTTGTGTTAACCTTTTAGAAAGCAAACGAAGTATAGGAGAAAATCATAAAGATACAAAGTCATGATTTTTACGTGGCAAACCCCTCGATATGAGGAGTAAAAAAACCACGAGGTCGAAACATAGTTCAAAACTCCACTATCAACGAAATAATGGAACTAGAGGCATACAATAACAACGATCAATCTCGAAACCTGGATCAAATCAATTAAAGAAAACAACCGAAAACATTCTGGTTTCGGCAGCCATTATAACTCCAAACAATACACGTTAGTTTTCAATCGAAGATCAACGAGTAAGAAACGTGCTCACCAAATTTAACGACAATCTGATGCCGTTTCAACCTCCGTTCGGCCATTGAAAGTCAACAGCTGGAAACTAGAACCAAATAACCTTGCCGATGCACTGTTTCTTTCGGCTGAACTTATATCAATCCCTGTTGCTGATCCTGCTGCGATGCTACCGTCTCTCTCGAACGTGACTGCCCTAAAATCTGATCTCAAAATCCTAGAGATCTAAATAACACACCTGTATATATTTTTTACGCATAATTAATTCAACCCAGTAGATTTAGGGCACTTCCATATAATTAACTATGGGTTTTCGTCATTGGGTTTTCTCCACAAAGAAGTGAACCCGGCCAACAAATCTCCCTCTCACAACGAAGTGGAGAAGAAAGTCATTCGCGCAATCAACAGCATATCAGCTGCATTGTCATTTATGTGAATCTTCTCAAGATGAATCTTTTTCTCATCGAGAACATCTCTAACTATCTGTCTTACCATGATAAGTAGAATTCTTGTTGAAGTGAATTGCACTCTGATTGTGATAAAACAACCCATAAAGATCTTACTTAAACCCCAAGTCTTGAATGAATCTCTTCATCCAAAGCATCTTTTTGCATGCTTCCGTAGCTGCGATGAACTCTTTCTGTTATAGAAAGTGTAACACATTTCTGCAATCTCGACTGCTAGGAAATTGCTCCCCCTCAGAAAGTCATCAAATAATCTGAAGTAGACTTTCGATTGTCGACATCTCCGGCTAAATCTGAATTTGTGTAACTGAGCAACGACTTATCGTTTTCAAAACACAGTCTGAGTTTGGAAGTACCTCGAAAGTATCTCAATCCACTTCACTGCTTCCCAGCGGGTTTTACCTGGATTTAACAGAAATTGACTCACAACACCAACTGCATAAGCTATATTTGGTTTCGAACACACCATTGCATACATCAAGCTACCAACCGCTGAATCATAAGGAACTCATGACATGTACTTTTTCTCCTTATCTGTAGAAGAAATCTGATTAGCACTCAACTTAAAGTGTGAAGCTATACGAGAGCTCACCACTTTAGCATTTCCAACATTGAATTTCTGAAGTACTTTCTCAATACCTACGATATCCACATCTTCTTGGCATATCTGTCTCGATCAATCTTGCTACCAAGGATCTTCTTTGCTGGCCCCATATCCTTCACAGAAAGGACTCACTCAACTGCTTCTTAAACCTGTTAATGCGAGAAGCGTTCTTGCCAATAATAAGCATATCATCAACATATTTAAGTAGAATAATGAAATCATCACCTGAAAATCTCTGCACAAACACACAATGGTCATCTTTGGTCTTATTGTGGTCATGCTGCTTCATAACAGACTTAAACTTTTTGTACCATTGTCTTGTTGCTTGTTTCAGACCGTACAAACTCTTTCTCAATCTGCAGACATGATCCTCTTTTTCTTTCACAACAAAATCCTCTGGCTGCTCCATGTACATCTCGTCTTGTAGATCACCATGCAATAAGGCTGTCTTGACATCCATCTGCTCAATCTCCAATTCTAGGCTAGCTGCTATGCCTAGAACCACACGAACGGATGACAACCTCACAAGTGATGAGAATATCTCCTCAAAGTCAAGCCCCTTCCTTTGAGTGACCCCTTAACAACTAGTATAGCTTTGTACTGCGTCTCTGAAGTCAACTCATCATGCTTCAACGTGAATACTCACTTGTTCTTCAAGACTTTCCTACCTTTAGACAGCTTTTACTAGGTCGAAGTTATGATTTTCGTAGAGCGACTACATCTCATCCTGTATGGTCTCAAGCCATTTACTCTGGCATTCATCATCTAAAACCTCTGAATAGGATTTTGCTTCACCTGCATCAATCACTTTCATATTCTGATATGCATGATATCTACAACCAAGGCATCCTGATGCGAAGAAGTCCCTTATGTCTTCCATCTCATTTCTTCATTCAGAATACTATTCTTGACGAGATCCATGGTAATAGTACCATCTGGAGTAGGATTAGAAACGAAGTTCGAAAATTTCTCCCATGAGTCAGGTAGAGTACCGAGTAGCTATAAAGCTTATACCTTATCATCAAATGTGATCTTCATTCCTGCCAATTGATTTATAATTCCCGCATAGGTATTCAAATGATCAGTTAATGGAGTACCATCACGATATTACAAAGACATCATCTGTTTAATCATAAAAAGCTTGTTGTTCCTGGTCTTTAAAGCAAACAGATGCTCGAGCTTAGTCCATAAGGTGCGAGCATGTGTTTCCCTTGAAATATGATTCAAAACATTGTCATAAAATCCACTATCTGATGAAACCATAAACCTGACAATGCAAAATATTCAACTGATCATTAGATTTATCTACAGGCTTCATTTCTGAAAACATATGCAAGTAATAATCTTTCACATAAAGCAGATCTTCCATCTTTTCTTTTCACACAGGGTAGTTCGAACCATTCAACATAATCATTCTACTCGTATTTGTCTCCATTGTTCAACACAAATCAAACCAAATACAACCTCGGGCTCTGATACCACTTTGACGGGAGGTAGGACACAAAATAATGCGGAATAACCGTCTCCCACTTGTGTTAATTTGTTAGAAAGAAAACAAAGTAGAGAAGAAAATAGGATAGATGTAAAGTCATGATTTTTACGTGAAAAATCCCTCGATGTAAGGTGTAAAAAACCACGAGGCCAAAACCCACTTCAAAGCTCCACTATCAACTAAATAATGGGTTTACAAGGGGCTCTCTAGATAGCACTAGAGGCAAAAGCACAAATAATCCCCGCAACAAGAATCAACCAAACAAGAGCAAAAACCCAAAAACGTCGAAAAATCTATAGTCAATTTTGGACTGCAATAACTCAACCAATACAGCTCTAAACGACGCATCGCCAGTTTCTAATCGAAGACTGATGAGTTAGAAATGCGCTCACAAAATTTCATGACAATCCGACACCTTTTCAACCACTGTCCGGCCGCTGAAAGTCTTATGCTGGAATCAAAAAACTGCACAAAATTTTGTCGATGCAGTTGGCTGGACTAATTCTGTTTCCTCCCTATTCTACCCCGATCCTCCCCTGAAAAACCCTCTTAGCTGCTGAGACAACCAAGGCAAACAAAACCTCATATCTTTTCCAAGTGTGGCTGCGCACCAAAGCAGATCGACTAGGGCAAATATCTCTAACACAAGATATTGTTGGAAGCGTAGATGGACGAAAGAAAAAATGAATATCACACAAACTTTATTGTTGTCTCACAAACACAACTATGAAAACAAAAACAGGTCCTCTTCCTATTGGTGTTATATCACCTGATGCTCAAAAAAAAAAAAAAAAAAAAAAAAAAAAAAAAAATCACAATAGCTCATCTATATTTTTCCCTGAGATATCTAATCTCTAACACATATACTACTAAAATGGAAACAACCTAAGCCTATTTATGGAAAATCTATGTCGGCTAAGGATGCTGCAAATCAGCCGCCATGTTGTGCAGCTGGTCCAGATTCATTGTTTTTCTTTCCTTATCTTCCAGCTGTACATACCCTCTAAAAAATCTGATCGGTTGCTCTGAAATGTGGGCTGTCGTCTTTGATGTTGATCTAGGTTGTCTACAGGTTGTCTTTTCCTTTGCAAAGAAGTAACCGCCTCTTGTTTTTTCCCCCCTTTCTTGGGAGGGTTTGAATTCCATCACTCCCCCTCAAACCCGACTCTTCATTCCAATCATCTGTTTAAGCTTCTGAAATGTAATTGCCTTCAACAGCTTGATAAATATATCAGCTATTTGTTCTTTAGTCTTGCAATAAACCAACTCAACAACCTTGTTTTTCACTTGCTCGCGAATAAAATGATACTTTGTATCAATGTGCTTGCTTCTGCTGTGAGATACTGGATTCTTCGCTAGTGAAATAGCAGATTTTTTGTCAACCGGAATCTTGATCGGACCAACTTGTGTGAGATATAACTCGTTCAAAATATACTTCAAGCAAATTGCTTGACACGTGCTCGCTGTTGCGGCTATAAACTCAGCCTCACAATTAAACAATGTCACAGTTTGCTGTTTCTTTGACGACCACGAAAATATTGCCGAGCCAATATGAAAAGCATAACCTGAAGTGCTTTTTCAATCATCTAGATCTCCACCGTAGTCACTATCTGAATAACCTATCAATCTTGAATTGTCAAAATGAGAATAAAATAAACCGTGATCAACTGTACCTCTGATATATCTCAAAATCTTCTTTGCTGTTGCAAAATGATCCCGCTTTGGTTTCTCCATATATCTGCTGACTAAACCAACTGCATACATAATATCTAGTCTCGTGAAAGTAAAATATCTTAGACTTCCCACCAAGCTTTTATTAAGTGTCGGGTTTACTGGTTCTCCTACTGAGTCAACTCTTAGCTTCATGCCTGCTTCTGCAGGAGTAGTGATTGCTTTACAGTCTTTCATTCTGAACTTACAAAGTATACCTTCAGCATACTTCTTTTGCGATATAAAAATACCATCTTCATTCTGCTTCACTTCGACACCCAGAAAATAAGACATTTCTCCAATCTCTGTCATTTCAAATTCCAAAGTCATCACCTTTTTAAACTCATCAAACATTGCTGGATTATTTCCAGTGAATATCATATCATCCATGTATAAACATATGATCAGTATATCTCTAGCTTGATTCCTCTTAGAATATAGAGAATGCTCATAAGGACTCTTCAAAAATCCATTCTTCTGAAAATACTTGTCAATTCTGGTATTCTGCGCTCTTGGAGCTTGCTTCAAACGATACAAAGCTTTCTTTTATCTTTTTGGTCTTTCTACATATATCCTAGTGGCTGCTCAACCTCACTTCTTCTTCTAAATAACCATCTAAGAAAGTTGATTTCACATCTATCTGATGGATTCACCACCTGTTTTGAGCAGCTATATCAATCAAAAGTCTAATTGTATCAATCCTTGCAACAGGAGCAAAGACTTCATCATAATCAACTCCATGAACTTGCTTGTAACCTTGACCTACAAGTCGTGCCTTGTATTTTTCAACTTTGCCTTCTTGGTTAGTCTTCGTATGATACACCTATTTCACGCCAATTGCTTTATGTCCCTTCGGAAGATTAACTAGATCCCATGTATCGTTTCTTCTAATAGCTGCAAGTTCTTCATTCATAGCGTTCTGCCATTTCTCATCATCAGCAGCTTCTTCATAACTAACTGGATCACATTTTGCCATCAAGCAAAATAATGAATTGTCAAACGTTGTTTGAACAGGATCTGTAGCATCATATAGATCGCTTAGATTTCTCATCCTTATCGGTGCTCCCCCTAAATCACTGCTGCTTCTACCATCACTACTAGAGCCGGTGCCTGATGAGGTAATTGGCAATGCATCAGGAGTTGCTGAAGCAGGACTCTATGGCGAAGTAGGAGCATCTCCTTGCTCGTCGACTTCATTATCATCACCTTTATCATCATCAAAGAATAATCCTTGCACCTTGTTTTCTTCTGCACTCCGTTTCTAGTAGTTGGCTTCATCAAACTCTACGTCCCATGAAATACTCAGCTTCTTAGTCATAGGATTATACAATCTGTAAGTCTTGCTTCTTTTCTCATACCCAACAAAAATACACTTTTCTCCTCTATCGTCAAGCTTCTTCCTTTTCTGATCTGGAACTTGTGCGTAAGCTATGCAACCAAATATCCTCAAATGCTCAACTTTCGGCTTGCTACCGCTCCATGCTTCATTTGGTGTCTTGAACTTGACACTCTTCGTTGGACAACTATTTAAAAGATAAACAGCACACTGAACTACTTCTGCCCAGAAGTTTCTAGGCAAGTGCTTTCCCTAACCATACTCCTCGCCATATCAAGAATTGCACAGTTTTTCCTTTCTGCAATTCCATTCTGCTGTGGAGTATAAGCGGCTATTAATTGATGGATAATGTCGTGTTGTCTGCAAAAATCTTCAAACACCTTTGAGGTATACTCCCCTCCTCTATCCTATCTCAATACTTTCAAATATTTGCCACTCTGCTTTTCTGCCATAACTTTAAACTCCTTGAATATATCATTAGCATCTAACTTTGCTTTGATCATGTATACCCAGGTCTTTCTACTAAAATCATCAATGAAAGTAAGAAAGTACCTGCTTTCTCCAATTGATTCAATATCAAAAGGACTTGCTATATCTGTATGCACGATCTCCAAAGGACTCCTCGCTCTCCAAGATTTCCCAACTGGAAAGCTTTGGCGACGTTGCTTCCCTTTCACACATGCTTCACACAACTGATTTGGATGATCAATATTAGGAAGACTAACCACCATTTTTGCAGTTGATAAAAGCTTTAGGCCACTGAAACCAAGATGACCAACCTGAGATGCCAGAGCCACGAATTATCTTCAAAAATTGACTTCATGCACTTTACTGGCCCCATCTGAATATCCAGTGTAAATAGATGATTCTTCGTCATATCAACTCTAGCAATTAGTTCTCCTTGCTGACCTTTGATTATGAGAGAATGATCTCTCATATGAATATCGTAACCCTTCTCAAGAAGCTGGCCAAGACTGATAATATTGCTTTTCAAAGTTGGAACATAGTACACATCATGTGGAACATAGGAAGAGCACTTCAAGTTATGCTTTTCATCTTGGCTCTGGTGTATTCCCATGGTCTTCCAAGAAGCAAGCAGTAGTTGCTCTTTAGATAGTCGAAGCAGAGTATATTACCGCAGCTAGCTATACTGCTCAAGTAGTTTGGATTCGTTGAAATTTGTAGTTCTTACAGCATAAACCGGGTTCTCCTACGATGATCTTTTGTGATAGCAAGTTGATGCGTGCTGTCGTAGGCACGCCAAATTAGAATTTATATGCACTCAGTTTCACTCTAGGAATATAAAATTAATGTAGTAGTGGAAGTAAGGGTCGAACCCACAGGGACGGTCGCAATATTATTTCTCTTTCTTTAGTCACTATAAAGAACTATTACAAATACGAAAATTAAGGTTGGGGGGTTGTTTGTTGTAAGAAACTATTTAATACTAAACTAATTAAGTCGAACAGAAACTAAGATAGAGATGAGATTTAGAGGAGTTTTCTTAAATCGGGAGAAATGTAGGGACGATGGTTGAATCATTTTGAGTCACCTATATCAATCATGGATGTTCCTGAATTTAAGATGTAATGATTAACATGAAATGACTGTAATGAGTTTTGGCTTAACTCACTACGTTCCTTAGCTTCTAACTTCCAATTAGCTCGAATAGTTAAACTTACTCAAGAGTTCTAAATCATTCTCAAACATGATTTAAACACAAGAGTTGAATCATAACTTGGAACTAACATTCATAACAATCATAGCAATTAACTTAAACTAATCATGTTACATGCATATGAAACCATTGATTGTATATGACAATTAGCTTAAATCATATTATATCAATTAGCAACTAAACAAAACCACTTAGCGCGATTTATAGCTTTAACCTATGTATATTAGGTGATCAATCTAATAAACACATGTCATATGATAATTCTAACAGGTTACATGCATCATTTCATCATCAAACACCTCTGGTTTATGTCATATAATCAACATCTCATGATCTAAGGTCATCAAAACTAATCAACACATCCCTACTAATGAACTACTCACACATAAGCTTTGAATAAAGCATAGAATTAAACAAAGCAATGTAAACAATCATTCTGCAGAGGTTAAATAACAGAGAACGAAGGTTTTACAGCACACGACGTGTTCAAAACTAATGTCCAAAAGATTCCTATCCGTTTGCGGATCACAACTCTTCCAAATTTCCCTCCAAGGCTCGTCCTTCTTTGCGTCTCTCGTCTCCTTGATCGCCTCTGCCGTCCCTGAACGTTTCCTCCTCTGTCTTCTGCTTAGAACAACCCTAGGACACGTATTTATATGCGAGGGTTTACAACCAGATCGATCCGACGAATGAAAACTGTTATTTTGGATCTGAAGCATCATCACGGCCCCGACCATGCCAGTCGCACCAGCGATAGGTTAAAAACCTTGAATATGTTGATAAATAACCGTTGCGCCCGTGACGCATGGCTGTCACGCCCGCGACATTAGGATTGCCCGCGAGTGATGCACCGTTCACCTTAAAACTAAAACTAAAAATACTAAACAATGTCCAAAAATTCTATAAACTTATACAACACATCTAAACATACTAATCTAGCTAAGCGCTGTGAAACATTGCCGTATAAACTCTCGATGCACGTGAAACAATGATGAATCGTGTAATCTAGCTTTTTGAGCTCATGACTTGTCATTTTCTTCGTCCTTCTTCATTTTTGCTCCAAACTTCACGCCAATCTGCCAAAAACATGAAAGCACAGCAGTACCAACATTTCAAGACAAAAAGACGCTAAAAACATAAAATAGACAATACAAAAAGAATAAGACAAACATTTAGAATAAAGAAATGATGTGTGTTTTCATACACATCAAATTCCCCTAAGCTAAACCTTTGCTTGTCCCTAAGCAAAGTCTGGACTCAAAAGAAAGAAAGAAATACGAAATGAAGAAAAACTAGCAAAACTTAAAAATTTTATAGCTCGAGCATCAAAGTAATCAGATTGCCTAAAATCAACACTAAACACATGCCAAAAGAATATTAATCACAAGTCGTCCTTAATCTCTATTCACATCACATCTAGCTATCCTTTAAATCATTCCCTTTTCATAGTCATTCACACCAAGCAGATTCTCGAGTTATAATAAAACAAAACACTTCAAAAACTCAAATCAAAATTCCTTTTCTTTTTCACTCCGTTGCTTCCTTATATAGGATCACTCCCAAAGCCATCAAGATCTCAAAGGAGGTCTAGATTTCCTACTGGATATATATCCTTTTTTTTCCAAGCGATATTATCAAATACCATGTCCCCCCTTTTATCCATGGATGGTAATTTTGATTATCGAGGTAAGGAACAAAGCACCTTATAACATTGCCTCGTAATTTTTTTCTCTTTTTCTTCTTCTTCTTTTTTTTTTTTTTTTTTTTAATTCTGAGTAGGTCTAGAACATTCTCCAGTAACCAAAAATAGCATGAGGTGAAAGAACGGGTGTTTAATAAACAAAAATTCGAAATTTTCTTCAAAAATTTTTAAAAACCACTCCATGCTCCGTTATAAGTGGTGGATAAATGAAAGAATGGCATAAAAAGGGATCATGAAGGTTTTTATTTTATTTTTAAGTGTCTAGCTACAGTTCAAGTCGCTACTTAAGCGCTATCTACATATGAAAAAGGTCATCTCATAGGAATGAACTAGAATGATATTAGCAAAGATTCAGAACTTCCTTAGAAACAATATTCAACTACATGTACTAGTGCAATATTTGTTATGGTACAAATCATCATCTTACTTTGCTCAAGCCATAGATTTAAAAACTTGTTTTTTTTTTCATGTTTGTTTTGTTAAAAAAAATTTATAACTCTAATGAAGACTCTAAATAAACAACTCATCGTCCCCAAAAATTCCCCTGAGTTAAAACATTACATTGTCCTCAATGTAAAAGTAAAAGTAAAGCGTAGAGGACAAAAGAATTACCTGTTAACTAAAGTTCACCCGAGAAACAACAAAAGGTTCTGAACCAGTTCCATATATCTCTAATCATGCCATCCATTCCGCTTTGAAACTCTAGGATCGTACGAATATGGTTGACTTCACCTGCTATGGACTCCTGTGCGAGCTTCATCTCTTGGAGTATCTCCATCATCAATTGTTGGTTGTCTTGAAGATCAGTTATGCGACTCTTCAAAATATTGAAACTACAAGGTATAGGAGCCACCATTGGGTTGTGTGTGTCAACAATCGGCTCATCAATGTCCTCGATCCATCTATCGACACTTACTACGCTGAGTTCTCTTTCACTTGGCAAGTTAGTGTCCGACATCTGACAAAACACAATTTGATAGTAAAAATTAGTCCCTCTCCTCTCTCTCACACACACAATGTAAATAAGAAAGAGAGAAAACACGAGAAACACACATAGGAGCATAAATAGTAATGAAGGAATGAAAAGTGATGATCAAATGGAAATGAATTCATTACTTAGGTTGGATTAAACATAAAGGGAACTAATTTGTATAAAAATAGAACAAGAATGCATAAAACATAAAGATTCATACATCTTTGAAAAGAAAAAAGTACAACTGACCCAAAATAAAAACATAGATGAAATGTCTAGGAATGATCAACCTCCTCTAAGCTAAACTAAAGTCCAGTCTAAATAAAAATACAGACTCATAAAACTAGACTGACTAGCTGAGGAAAACCACATAGGAGGAGGTGGTGGAAATCTGCTATCTAAATAATCGAAGATACGGTGCTGAAAGTCCTCATGACTTTGCTGTATAGCGTCCAAGCGTGAAGTCACTTGAGACCGCATAGATGTTATATCAGCTCGTTGATCAGCTACGTCGCAGAGAATAATATGCAGTACTCCAGTCCACAGGAGGAATCTGCTTAGGTATAGGGATCGGCATAGGAGCAGCTGCTGTAGAATGATGGGAATGAGACTGATGTGAATGGGATGACTGACGCTGCTGAGGCTCACCCATAGTAGAATCACCCTCAGAGTCCTGGTCATCGTCTGCAGTAGCTAGTGGAAAGCCCCAATTACTCCGATCAGATAATCGGAGAGAAAAAGATGGAAGTGGAAGGCACAGAGGCTCCTCACCAGCTCTCGCGGTAAGATAGTAGGTACCACGATCAACAAAGATCATACCAATCCTCATCAGACTATCTATGCCAAATGGTCCTCTGGTCAGCTCAGAAATGGCTGGAACAGAAGTCATATCATACCCAAAATGGCAGCTAAGGGGGTAAGTAACCCACCAATGAGAATTGGAGCTCTAAGACTGTCTGCAGCAACTGCCTCAATCTTCTCCACCAGCAAGTATCCAGTACTAAGGTACTGATAGTCCTGTGGAGACACCAGGTTGTGCAGCAGCATAAAGAAAATGCCCAGCTCCTTCTGTGAAATAGCTCCGTGGCTACTCTTGGTAGCCAACAATATATATGCTAGGAACCAATGCAGAATGCGTAGAATGGGGTTTCTAAGAGCGGAACTCTTGCTGTTATGGGGGTTGTATCCCCTAGTCAATGTCAACTCTTGCCATAGTTCCTGCAAATGAGGCACATAACCCCTCTCATAATCCCAGTAGCCTCCTGGTCGAAAATGATAAATCCTACAGAGCTCACTCAGACCTAGGCGCCTCATCTCATTCCCCAGCTGGAACGAGACATACTCCTAAGCTAGATCGTCAACTGGAGCCTGACCAATGGTGCTAGTTCAAGTACTTAGAACCTCATGAACTAGGGATGGATACGTAGGCCATCCAGTCAGAAAAGTATGGTTCCACCCCAACTGTGTCACAGCATGTAGAAGCTCATTCCAAAAGCCGAGTGTGGATAATTCACCAGAATGAAGAAATCTGATCTGGCGGATAGCTCTACGAGAGATCACTCCGTGACGATCCACATACTCTTCAGGAATGAATATGGAATCATGTGGATATGGGACTAGGACGCGCTCAGCTGTAGCTGAAGTGCTCGCGTCCGATCGAAATGCTGGATTTTTTGTACGAGGCATTTTCAACAGAAACCCTAGGCAAATCGACATGAATTCTGTCAAACTCAGTGTGTAATTCAACAATCCAACTATAAATTCCTAATCTACACAATGTGTAGATCAATTTAGAATAAAATATTGTTGAATTTGGAGTTGAAATCGCGAATTCATACCTAGGTTTTCTCAAAGAAAAAACCACGAATTTCGCAGAATCTGAGACGTTTCAGGAAGCGTGCGTACAATCAACAGAATCCCCTCGTCGATGCGAACGTATGGAATACTTGATCGCACGAATTGATTGATAAATTTGAAGGATGAAATGTGAAAAAACAGTAAGGCGCGGCCGCGAGAGTGAAGGAGGAAAGGAAAAACTAAAACGCAGGCCTGTTTTAATCTGTGTTGAGCATCATCGCGGTCGCGACACTGTGGTGTCACGCCCGCGACTATGCACTTCAGCGTTGGATGAATTTTTCTTGTTCTAATTCCTACAAGAACGACTTAAAATGCTTTTAGTCATTCATTTCCATAGTCAGTTCTAAATGTCTCGCATCATCGATTAGCAAAGTTTAACGTCGTGTATCAGTTTAAGATTTTTACGGTCGTCAGAAATAAATGGAAATAAATTGAAATAAATACGAACTTCAAAAGAAACTAAACATGGGTTGCCTCCCAAGAAGCGCTTGGTTTAGAGCCTGCAGCTCGGCTCTTGAAGGTTATTTGAAATGCTGCGGAAGCCAAGATAAAACTCTTTTCTTCTTACGCTTGAAATTTTTCAAAAATCTCATTTTCTCAAAAAGATTAATCAAGCACGTCGAGAAAAGGTTTCGAAAAATATTTTGATACATAAGGAAATAAAATAAAGTATGACAACTCAAAATCATCCTTATGTTCATGAAAAACATTGAAAATAAAAAGATTTTCAGAGAATGAATCATTTGAATGAGATTGATCAGTTTCAAATTCATTAATAGGAACATCCAAAACGAACA